>JAIEZT010000013.1:34839518-34867018 GCA_019594935.1 Periophthalmus modestus | reverse complement strand
CTGAGAGCATTTGGGTTTCAATATCAATAGAAACGCAAAACAGAGGAGGGAGCTAGGGCTAAACGGGGAGTGAGTTAAGGCTAAAGGGAGGGGCATGTTAGAGTTAAAGAGAGGAGCAAGTTACAGCTAAAGAGAAGAAAGAGAAGAGCGAGTTACAGCTAAAGAGAGGAGTGAGTTAGGGCTAAAGAGAGGAGTAAGTTAGGGCTAAAGAGAGGAGTGAGTTAGGGGTAAAGAGAGGAGTGAGTTAGGGCTAAACAGAAGTGATTTAGGGCTGAAGAAGAAAAGTAAAGAGGATGTGGTTTAAAGAGAGGAGTGAGTTAGGGCTAAAGAGAGAGTGAGTTAGGAGTAAACAGCTGAGTTAGAAGAGAGAGAGTTAGGGCTAGAGAGAGTTACAGCTAAAGAGAGGAGTGAGTGAGTTAGGGGTAAAGAAAGGAGCAAGTTAGGGCTAAAGAGAGGAGCGTGTTAAAGCTAAAGCAAAGAGCGAATTAGGGCTAAAGAGAAGAGGATGTGAGGGATAAAGAGAGGAGACTGAAGGCTAAAGAGAGGAATGAGTTAGGACTAAAGAGAGGAGCCACTTAGGGCTAAGAGAGGAGTGAGTTAGGGCTAAACAGAAGTGATTTAGGGCTGAAAAGAAAAGTGAGATATGGTTAAAAAAGGAGTGAGTTAGGGCTAAAGAGAGCAGAGAGTTGGGGCTAACGAGAGGAGGGAGAGGATGTAAAGTGGGACAGAGCTAAACCAGGGCCATGTGTGGCAAACAGTAAGTTCTGTGCATGTGTGCACCAGGGTGCACTGGACTTAAACCCCAAGTTATAGGACTAAACTAACTAGGTATAACAAAGACAACATAGTCTAAACAAATAACCATAATAACATGTTTCAAGCAAAGGCACAATTTATTAATTTTTCATTCACTCCACACTTGGTGTTGGTAAGATACCAGCCCATAATTCTACCTCACTTCTGTCAGTCTACCCCATTCAGCTGCCAATCTGCACCATCAGCCCCTCTGACCACCATCAATCACAGTCGTGTTGGGCAATGGGAGTGAAGTGTCCGAGCGATTGGACTCCCCACCATCTGGTTGGTGAGAAAACACTGAGCCACTACTGCCCCTAAACACAGAAAACACCTCAAAAGGACTAATATTTCAATTACTAAGTCTAATTTTAAACAATACATGGCCCAAATTAGTGTAGGTACTGAAAAAAAAACACTAAACCTGGATCTAAATCGGGTCCACATCAGATCTTAAACTCAACTAAACCAAGACTAAATCAACCAGGTCTTAGATGATTATTGCAAACAACAGTCCAACCAACACCTAAACCAGGACTAAACAAGACTGAACAAATAAACCCAGGCAAAAGTCTTTTTGTAGAATTGAAATGCATGGAGTTAACCCCTAAGCATCCAGGCAGAGCAGAGATGGAGCAGAGACCGAGCAGTGGAGAGGGCGGTGCTGGAATATTGATGTGGACATTAGGTTTGATCAGAGCGCTGCACACAGGCCTGGGGTTAATCACACTGAGGCATGCTGGGAAACGTAGGCTTCACACAAAATAGAGACTACAGCACAGCCGGGGGAGCGAGCTATCACGGTAACTCACTGTCAGGCAGAATACTAAATACTCTTTTGTAGATTTGTAATGATATCTAAATCTCACAGTAAGTTATTATCAGATATTCAGTTCACGGTACAAAGTAATAGCAATGCACGCATATATTGGCCCAGTATCGGCCCATCACATGTTTAAGGAAGATTGCTATTGGCCAAATGCACCGTCTAATAGAGCAAGGTGTAAAGTCAAAAGAGCCATAAATGACAACTTATAGACTTTCAAAGGTCCAGTCCAACTACCTGGTGCTTGTCTCCATAGAGATGTCATTAATTTGCCTGCAACGCCCCTTCTTACCCACACCGTTGGTTTGGTAGAGGGTGGACGCTTTGCAATGCAGTCAATCAAACCTGTTGCTAACGTTAGTGGGAGAAACATCGGGGAAAGAAGGCAACTGATTTGTCTGTTTTCATATCTTGAGTGAAATAAAAGCACCAAGATCACGGAGAGGTGGGTTAATACAGACATTTTAAGACCAAAATGGCAATCGTGACAGCAGCGGTTACAGAGAGAGGGTCGACAGATTTCCAATGTAATGTGAATTGGAGCCAGTGGAGTCGATGGAGCCAGAAGCGCGCCCGTGATTCACTTTTTATTTAGAACATGGTGGTTAGCAATTTACCTATGTCCGAGGGTCAATTCTATCAAAATGCATGGCAAAAACATACATCCTTACTGTGAAAGAGCTCGCCTTGCCACAGATTTGACCTGTAACCTGACCCGAACAACTTCCAGAGTTAAAACAGCAGTGAGAATAAATGATGATTGGAAGTGCTTATTTCTCTATTAGCGTGCCTGTTTTGATTCACACAGCACTTTATACAACGCATCTCTTCAAGGTTCTTGGAAAAAGCTTTTGACAAACTTTGAATGAATTAATCTTGTTTTTCCTTTTATGAAACAGTCTGACATAATTATGACTTTTGCATTTGTGATAAACATATTAGATTCATTATGTTCAGTTCATTTAGACCTTATTTTGAAAGTTGAATGTTCAGTCCTGCAGTGTGGCTCCTTTTTTTGGTTTTAAAAGGCACATATTACACTAATTTCTGATCTATTTTATGATGTTATTTCCTTATCACTAACAGACCTGGAGTTGAGTTTTGTTTCATTTACACATGTTTAACACACAAACCCGGCATATTTAGGCTGAGTTCTTCTCTCAAACTGAAAACAGAAACTGAACTCACACACCAAGACTGAACTAGGTCTAAACTAGGTCTACACCAGGTCTAACCCAAAAGAAAAAAAGGTTCAAACCGGGCAAAGAAACAAAATTCCAATTCACTTTCTCAAGCTCTGAAACCCAAGTCCAAGCTATAATTAATCAAGGTCTACACTAGGTCTAAACCAGGTCTAAACCAAGCCTAAACCAGGACTAAACCCGGACTAAACCGGGTCTGCGCCGTGTCTTTAAACTCTCCCTGTCCCATCACCCCTCCATCATAAGCCTATTGTCGCGGTTTTAATTGGGCCTTTGATAAAGTGCTGTGTTCTTCAGGGACACACTGCGACTACTCACTTTGTTACTCAACTTTTAATTAACGTTCGACTTTATCCAGGAAAAAAAGTCATATATTTATCCACAATTAACGATCTCAAGATGGTATGTGCTCATGGAGGTGTGAAATGTAAATCCTGTATAAGTCCTTAAGCAGGCTACATATACATTAACATATACTTTTTTTTTTTTTTTAAGCACATATCCTTACTATAACCTGTATATATAAATGAAAATACCTAAACTGCTAGCCGCCGTGTTCTAAATAGGAAGTGATCATGGGCGCGCTTCCGGCTCCATCGACTCTGGCTCCAATTCACTTTACATTGAAAAACTGTCTATGGTCCTTACTGTGAGTCCTTACTGTGAGCGAGCTTGCATCTCCATAAACCTTACTCAGCATGGCCAGGAGGAGGAAATTTTGTTCCTTAGGCTATAAGATTCAACATATCTTTGTCTCCATGGGGAATGTTCCGAAGTATAGTTTTAACTTTCTATTTCGTTGGAATCATGCAGGTAACATGCCACCTTTATAACATTGCGCACTGTACCTTTAAATTGTGTGTTAAGTGAATGAATTACATCCTACAGACGTACATTGTTACACCCTAGTAACTGCGTCGTCTACCCAAATCAACATTACTAAAGATCAGCTGACAACAAGCTAACAATATCGATAGCTCTATTTCAAAATTTCTGAAATGGCAACTCTATTAGGACATTATAGGCTAAAATCATTCAAATCTAACGTGAGTAAAAGAGCTTCAGACAGAGCAGTGCCTACAGTTAGTATCACATCCCCAGGGAATTTTGATGACATCAGCTGCGAAGTATCAATAGTGTTTTAATCCAAAGTGTAGGGGGCGCTACACAGAGGAACATTTGACTCACAAAAGATTATATTCAAGCTTTGACTTCCATGTTTGCTTCGAGGGCTGACACAGATTTCTCGAGCCCACTTAGTTTCATTATTACATGTTTCAAAAAGCAGCCTACCAGTATGCTAATGTTTATTTTGGCCTTTTTTCCCACAAACCTACACATCCCACTCTCCATCTCGCTTCCCCTCATGCTCTAACAATACCTCCCCCATACTTTAATCTCATACGCATTTAGTAGGCCTACGTATTTGTATATTAAGTATCACTATCCTCCACAGGACTAATGCGTTTTTAATGCTATGTTAAGATTAACCCAATGCAGCCACCGTATGCTAACGCTAATCCGTGTTGTGCTAATATCTCTGTACAGTAGCCTAATCTGTTTTTACATTACAGCCTTGATCTTGGTTCCTAATAATAACAAAAGCACATTTAAAGTCCCAGTTTTTTTTTTTTTTTTTTTTTTTACGCTACACTATAATAAAAGCATTTTTTTTGTGCTAAAAACATGTGTCCTTACTGTTATCGGGCTTGCACCTCCACAAACCTGACTCTTATTTGGCCTTCACCTGCTTCGTTTCATGGAAATGTTGTTCCTTTGGCTGTCCTGTTCTGCTTAAAATCTATCTCCGCCGAGAATGTTCTGAAATATGGGTTTAACTTTGTGTTTTCATGGAATCGAGCAGTTGACTTTCCACCACCAGAAAGTTACATACTGGGGCTTTAAATAAAGAACTTCTTGTCCGCAGTTGGACACATTTAAACACTCAACACAAGCTACTTTTTCACACTACCTGCTCTGGTCTTAAGGGGAGCTCTTGCATTTGAAGTGACTTACTCAACTACTACTGCTACTGTAGTTGTAATAGTATTATCTTCATTTCTATAAAGGCTGTGCTTTTAATCTAATTATCAAAATCATTTAATTCAATTCAGTTTATTTTCGTAAAGCCCAAAATCACGACAGCAGTTGCCTCTTAGGGCTGAACGTGAGAATGAATTTAACCAACAGAAAGTTAGAGAATCAACAATGAAACAAATGGGCGAGCAAATGAATCAACAGAAAACAAGCAAATGGATAAGAACATCCCCTGTCCTTAGACCCTCCTTCTCGGCAAGGAAAAACTCCAAAAAAAAAAAAAAAAACAGTGGGAAGAAAAAAAAGAGAAACCTCGAGGAGAACCACAGTAAAGGACGGACAGCTGCAGATGTGTCCAGGACTAATGGACTTTTAATTTCTCAGTCTTTTTAATGGGAGGTTCACAGCCAGTTCTGTCGGTAAAAGCGTGTGGTTCAGAGCAGACGGAAGACTTTGGAAGAAGAACTCTGACTATTTTTTTGTGTTAAAAGTCTGTATTCTTATGTTCTGGAAATCATGACAGACAAGACAATCGTGATAAATCAGTAACTGTAAAACTCCAAGTTCTCACCTCTTGGGTAACTAAGGTTCGGCCCCTGAGATTAGACTCCTTTTCCTGGTAAAGTATCAGCAGCGAACCAGACCCCTTAGCTGAAGCTTTCCTAAGGCCCCCCGTGTATGTATCTCCTCTTACTTGAAACAGTGGTGTGAGGATACCAGAGGACTGACCCACACTGTCTGGTTTCTCTCACTAAAAGTACTTCTCCAAATCTGGACTCATTGACTCGTACTAAGGGCAGGACAGAGTACACAACGACCTCTATATATTTATGGATTTACTGTGTACAAAGAAAGTTTTACAGTTTTACAGACAGTTTAAAAAGCAATCACTGGAGGAAAAACTGCAAGATTTTTCCATGTAATTCTAGGCTGATCTAAGAAGGTAACATTATTAGGTTTTATCTAAGGCCATCACACTGTTAAGTAGCAGATTTTCTTTCATTTGTACTAAAATAACTGCGCAACACTGCCGAATCTTACACGGATCACCATTTTTTTTAAAAAATTTGGTGATACGCGTAGGATTCGTGGCCGTGCAATTGATCTAATTTGAAGAATTGGAGAACAAAGTGCATATGTCGCAGTTGGACGTATAGATCTGAGCAATGATGGCTTGAATAGGGGAGGATAACAATTACTCAAACATGCACAAATGAAAACTTGCAAGGTGTTTCCCTGCAATTCTACACTGATCTAAGAAGGTGACATTATTGGGTTTCATCTCAGACCATCAAAGGAGCATGAAGGCCTCAACCACCTCTGGGAACGCCTTGAGATCCCACCGGAGGAGCTGAAGGATGTGTCTGGGGTGAGGGAAGTCTGGGAGTCCCTGTTTAGACTGCTGACCCGGTCCTGGATAAGCGGAAGAAAATGGATGGATGGTTTGGAGTTTATCCCCTCGTTAAAAAAGGCGTCCAAACATCAACTTTGAATAACCAAGGTCTGCGTTACTGGAGATGCACCTCCATCTCAGAGACGAGCCAAAGCGCCAATCTTACAACTCCACAGTCCCTAAATCAAAGCAAAGCATGTGCGTGTGGCAGTCTCTGGTCATAAAACGTTCAAGAAGGTGAGTCTGAGAATTTGCTGATCTAGAGCCGGTCTTCTTTATAATCGCCGGTGTCCTGCTTTGGTGACGTAGCCATCACGAGATATGCCTCCACTTCCTCATTTCTTCATTAAGCGTATTGCATGTTTTGTCTCTGTTTGCACCTGTTGGATTTTCCATCTTAGGCGTCAGATCGAACCACATCCTGCCCACAATTTCTAGCACATACATGGGGCTTACACTTCACAAAGCATACGCTAATGAAATACATAGTCATGGATATATGACTCAGACTCCACCAGAAGCCCACCTTCTCAACACTCCTCACATTGCCCTAATCTCTATGTTTCAATAAGAATTTTGAAGCACAGATGGACAAAGTACAAATGCCTATGGTGAAATGGGTTGTATTTCAAACATTAGAAAGCCATAGTCACTCTCTTTCTATGATCTATAAAAGAGTTCTGCGAAAGCTAACAGAATTCAATTTTCTGTTTGTAATGTAGCCTACTGAGCGACTGAGAGATTACAAAGACATTCTGGAAAAATACCTCTAAAGATAACTCCACAAATGTTTTTTTTTTCCCTGATCGTTTCTATCAGTGACCAGGTCCACTCTGCCAACGTTTTTATCCAACCGCAGCATGAAATCAGCATCAGTGAAGGGCTTCAGTGTGATTTAGTTTAAAGCAGACGTACTGTGCTTGTGTCTGCTATACAGTTATTATGTATGAAACCCCTGGATCATTGTGTTATAATTTGCACAAACTGGGGGTCTCTGGATCTCACCGCTTTCCCAATTATCTCACCCGTAGCTGATAGCTGGATCGCTGGCGAGGAGCAGATTGGTTTCTTTTTTTTTTTTGATTTTGTACGTGACACTGCAGAATCCTATGTGTATCACCGATAGAGAAAACACCAGCACCAGTGGCAGTGAAAACGGGGTTAGATCGGAACAATGACATCTTGAATACAGGAGAATAAAGATTATACAAACATGAATCACTCCAAGTACAAGTTTAGAGAGAGTGAACTCGAAGGGAAAACAGTTATAACACGGTTAAAAGCTCAAACAAGTCGATTTTGCAGAATAGGTCGGCTTTGGAGATTAAAATGATTTGACTTCAATTCATATTCCAAAAAAGTACACCAAAGTGGAAAGTGTTTTTTTTTTTTTATCTGTCTGTTTATTTCACTTTAACACCACTTTTCATCAAGAAAGTTTGATTTCATAAAGCTGGCCAAGTACGTATGAGTCATGATCTTGAGTCATGATCTTGGAAAGAAAGTGAACTAAGGTTTTTACTGGTGTCGATAAACATGAATATTGAAAATGTTTTATTGTAACACAAAACTCTGGTATTGCGGCATCTCTGTTAAAGGTGATGTACCTGATTTTTACTGTAAAAACGTAAAAAAACGAAAGGAGTTCATTTTAAACCGTTTGCAATCGCCCATAGTCATTGCCTTACGCATTCTGAGCATTCTAATTATTCACCACAATGAGTTTACAAGCTCTTTTCACACCACTTAGAGATGAGAATGGAGTCTTGCCGGTCACTGTAATGCTAACAACAACTAGCATGCACGTACACTTCCTGATTATCACATACAGGGCCTTTTTCTAACGTTTGGGGCTGGTGTCAGTAATTGTGTAATATTGTAACACTCAAATTTGACGCTGGAATCCCTATTACCAACATCTCTTTATGATAAATGTGAGAGCTGAAGAGAGGCACGACTTCGCCTAGACAATAATAGACCGTTTTTATCCCACGTTAAAATATGCTTATGTAACGACAAGCTGCTGAAAATGAGCTTGGATTGTGACTAAGTCGGTGATGTGGCTTCCAGCGCCCAGCCATGGCAGAGAGGAGGAAAAGTCTACTGTACCGACGAGCGAGGAAGACCACTGCAAAACACAAGCATATGTTCCTAAAGTGACAGAAAAAGCACGCTGGGAAGTCCTCTCGGAGAAGGAAAAGGTGCATACTGTCCCACGCGTGAGGAGAGGGAGGAGAGAGAGGGAGAGGAGGGGAGAGGAGGGAGGGAGAGAGAGAGTGGAGGAGTGGAGGAGGAGAGAGAGGGAGTGGAGGAGGGAGAGGGAGGGAGGGAGGAGAGAGAGGGGAGGAGGAAGGAGGAGGGAGCGGAGGAGAGAGAGGGAGGGAGTGGAGGAGGGAGAGGGAGGAGAGGAGAGGATCGAGAGGGAGTGGAGGAGGGAGAGGGAGGGAGCGGAGAGGAGAGAGAGGAGGAGGAGAGAGAGGGAGTGGAGGAGAGAGAGGGAGTGGAGGAGGGAGAGGGAGGGAGCGGAGGAGAGAGAGGGAGTGGAGGAGGGAGAGGGGAGTGAAGGATGGGAAGAGGGAGGGAGCAGAGGGAGAGAGAGGGAGTGGAGGAGGGAGAGGGAGGAGAGAGAGGGAGTGGAGGAGGAAGAGGGAGGGAGCGGAGGAGAGAGAGGCAGTGGAGGAGGGAGAGGGAGAGAGGGAGGGAGTGGAGGAGAGAGAGGAAGCGCAGGAGAGAGGGAGGAGGGACGGAGGGAGTGGAGGAGAGTGAGAGAGGGAGGAGTGGAGAGGAAAGAGGGAGTGAAGGAGAAAGGGATGGAGGGAGTGGAGGAGAGGGAGGGAGTGGAGGGGAAAGAGGGAGCGGAGGAGAGAGGGACGGAGGGAGTGGAGGAGAGTGAGAGAGGGAGGGAGTGGAGGGGAAAGAGGGAGTGGAGGAGAGAGGGATGTAGGGAGTAGAGGAGAGTGAGAGAGAGAGGAGTGGAGGGGAAAAGAGGGAGGGAGCGGAGGAGAGAGGACGTGGAGGAGAAACAGGGAAGAAAGGAGAGAGGCAGAGAGGGAGTGGAGGAGAGAGAGGGAGCAAGGAGAAAGGGAAGGAGCGGAGGACAGTGAGGGAGAGAGGGAGTGGAGGAGAAAGAGGGAGGGAAAGAGAGGAGGAGAGAGAGAGGGAGGAGTGGAGAGAGGGGAGGAGCGAAGGAGAGTAAGGTAGAGAGGGAGTGGAGGAGAGAAGGAGGGAGCGGAGGAGAGCGAGGGAGTGGAGGAGAGAGAGGAAGAGAGGGTGCGGAGAAGAGCAAAAACGACAGAGAAGATAGAGCGAGAGAAAGAGGGAAAAAAGAAGAGTGGGAAAAAGAAAATGAAATAGAGAGAGCGCATCTGCACAGGTGTCTGGGTTCTTTGATTTCTGCCATCTCTAAAGTAACTAATTACAAATACTCATGTTACTTTGATTGAGTAGATTTTTGGGTAATTGTATTATTTTGAGCAGATTTGAAATGTTTTTGTACTTGTGTCTAAAATCGTAGTTACTGAATATTAGTATCCCTAAATCCCACCACACACTACAGGATTTTACAGTATAACTTTTTTAGTTTTTGTTTTTTATGTGTGACAAAAAGCACAGACCACAGAGAGAACTGGATAAGATTTTAAATCTCCAAGCACAAAGACCGCAGCGGGATATGGCAGTGAAGAGACCGCACACCACAAGCTAAAAGTTGTGAGTGCACCTCGCCTCAGCTGTGTTCTGTCTAGAATAAAACAACTCGCTTTGAGACTCTAAAAATGTTCCAAAAATCAGACCATTCTACTTCTAGTTTAGATGTCAAAACTGTGCTACTGTACTATTTGGGAAATGTGGTGCAGTAGTTCAGATTAATGCTTTTAATGCTGGAGATAAACAACACAGGAAGTAGTCTGATCTGCAGCAGCTTCAGCCTGATTCTGTAAACAGACACATATGAGAATCTACTTTCACCTTTTTACTTGTTCAAAACTAGATAGCAGCTCTGTTTTGTGGACTGGGTGTCATTACCTGTGGAGGACAAATTCTAATGGATAACATGGATAAGAATGCTGCAGTTTAGCAACTTAACGAGAGTAAGAGAGTAGTATTTTTCATGTGTACTTTATAACTGTATACACAAGCACAAATTTGGTAGCAGATACTTATGTACAATTTTTCAGTACTCTTTCAACCACTGCCAAAAACAGTAAGGTTGGATTGTCCGCCATTAATCTGACCTGAACTGAAGATGCCAAACGTCTTCACTTAGAAACGTTTTTATCCAGTTTTTTTACAGATTTGAATGTTTCTTTTACTGTGGATCATACTTGGAGGATTGAGGGATTACACAGCCAAAGGTGCACTATATAACTTCTGGAGGAGGGACCAGTAACCTGCTCTAGAGATTTTATTAATTTGCCAATAATGTTCTGTATGTCGCATCAAATTTGTCTATCTCCATGGAGACAAGCAGGTGATGCTGTCACAACTGCTGAGAGCCGACCTCGCTCACGAGAATAGTGCATGTTTTTAATAAATACATGACACATAACGCCATACTGTGGAACATTTCAGACAAAGTACTAACAACGTCACTGAGACAAGCAGGTGCAGGACAGTGCAACTTTAACTACTGCACGAGTGAAAACGTTTGTATAAGAAATTGACTAGTGTGAAAAGTGATGACCTAAAATGTATCATACATTGCTCCACTATGTCCAGAGTGGTGCATAGACACACAGAAGGCAACCGCATGTTCTTCAGACCACTCCAGGGCACATACGGCAGCAGATGTCCCTTCATAAGTGCAAGTTTTAAAACACTAGCCTAATATGAAGGGACATTTTTTGTATATATTGGCAAAATAATCCACAATAATGTTTTATTATTATTATTATTATTATTATTATTATTATTATTATTATTATTATTATTATCATCATATTATTATTACTAGTATTATCATATTATTATTATTATTATTATATTATTATTATTATTAGTATTAGTATTAGTATTATTATTATTATTATTATTATTATTATAGTAGTAGTAGTATTTTATTATTTTATTATTAGTAGTAGTAGTAGTATTAGCATTATTAGTATTATTATTAGTAGTAGTAGTAGTATTAGCATTATTAGTATTATTATTATTACTATTATTATTATATTATCATTATTATTATTATTATTATTATTATTATTATTATTATTATTATTATTATTATTATTATTATCATTAGCAGTAGTAGTAGTAGTATTAGTATTAGTATTATTTCTTAATATATATTGGCAATAAAACCTATAACAGGCTAAATCCACTTACAAAACGTGCAATACTTTTCAAATCCTTAAAACATGAAATAAAACGATTTTGCTTTAAAAAAACATCATTTTCGCGTTAAAACCCACCACTCGATCCAGCCCCGGTAAAACCCAGTAAACCCTCTGTAATTCTGTGAGACTAGCGCCTCCGGAGGGCTCCCGCGCAGACAGCAGCAGCCGGGCCGTGTGCGGAGGGAGGGAGCCGGGGGGAGGCGGGAGAGAGGAGACCCGCTGCCGCTGCCTGTGCCTCCTCTCCTCCACAGATCCACTCCACTCTCACATCTCTCCCGGTGCAGTCACAGCGCAGACCTGCTCCTCTCCGGACCGCGACCAGGAGACAGCGGACCGCACTCACACTCACTCCCCGCGCTTCGAGTGACAGCTCCCGGCACGGAACCTACTCTCGCTCTCCGCTTCTCTCTGGTTCTCCCGGACCTAGTGGACCTTTAGATTTTCTTTGCTATTTTCCTCTTTTTTTCTGGCTTGTTTTATACTTTCCACAAGATACAACCAGACTACCGAGAACCAGCTCCACGTCCGTCCCACCGGCTTCCGTAACTTACGCGGAGGATGCTACAGCCTTTGAGCCGCTGATCTCGGGTCTCCAGCGCGGGCGGAGTGTCACAGTGACCCGGTCCGAGTGGCTCTTCTCCGGGGGCAGTTTGCAGCGTGTCGACCGGTTGTCACGACTGAAAAAGTGGACATAAATTGTGAGCGGAACACACGGAATAACACTTCTTTTCTTCTATTCGGGATTGTTTGACTTATTTTACCCGCCTTGTGGATTCTTATCAGGGGTAAAGTGCTCCGTGCGGACAGCGGGCGGGGAGCGGAGCCTGTAACCCGGGCTGGAGCGCTCAGAGGCGGGCAACTGCGCGGGGCTTACTCGGTCCAGGTAAGAACTTCCACAACACCCCCACTTTTCCCGCAAAATCTCCAAAACACATGATAAAAACGAGAGATTATCACGTTTTACGCCCGTACCGCGTCTTGACAGTGTTTCTCCGAGTCGTTTTTTTTTTCCGAGCGACACATGCACTTTTTTTCCAGCATTTCCTCCGAGATGTGGAGTTGCATTTTAATTAAAAATCTCCCCATTCTCGCCGGAGCTCCAATCCCCCCAGCAGTTCTAACACGCTTGTCGGTCAAATAAACCCGTCTTAAAAACCCATTGAATGCTCATATCCAGCGCTTAATCCCGCCTGATTGGTATTTTACCTATATTACACTACAGTTTATCGACCCGGGATCGATCCACTTCTCCTTTACATTACCGCCGCGCGTCTCTCTCCCCGTAGAATATCGCTTCCTTCCTGGAGGGTCACCCCGGGCTCCCTAACCCCATTTTGCATCGGGGGAAACAACCCTTTAGTGAAGCCCGGGTTTGGTACACTTGCCACGGGGTGTCACCAGGATTTAACCGGACCTAAAGCCAGTCCAAACCAGGAATAAAGAAGGATCCAGACAGAATGTTAAGTCTAAACCAGGACTAGGACTAACTCAGAGAGAGAGAAAAAAAGACTAAGTCAAGTGTAAAAGTAGGATTAAACCAAATTAATGAGAACTAAACCAGAAATCAGGGCTAAACCAGGACTGAATCAGGACTAAACCAGGTCTAAACCAGGATTAAACCAGAAAGCAGGACTAAACCAGGACTAAACCAGGTCTAAAACCAGGACTAAACCAGGACTACACCAGAAATCAGGACTAATCAAGGACTAAACCAGGACTAAACTAGGTCTAAACCAGGTCTAAACCAGGACTACACCAAAAATCAGGACTAATCAAGGACTAAACCAGACATCAGGACTAAACCAGGACTAAACCAGACATCAGGACTAAGCCAGGACTAAACCAGGTCTAAACGTGGACTAAACCAGGTCTAAACGAGGACTAAACCAGAAATCAGGACTAAACCAGGTCTAAACCAGGTCTAAACCAGGACCACACCAGAAATCAGGACTAAACCAGGTCTAAATCAGGACTAAACCAGGACTAAACCAGAAATCAGGACTAAACCAGTTATAAACCAGGTCTAAATCAGGACTAAACCAGGTCTAAACCAGGTCTAAACCAGGACTAAACCAGAAATCAGGAATAAACCAGGAATAAACCAACTCAGAAAAAAATACTAATTCAAGTGTAAACTAATAATAAACCAAACTAAGGTGAACTATGCCAGAAACCAGGACTAAACCAGGACTAAACCAGGACTAAACCAGGACTAAACCAGGAGTAAACCAGGACTAAACCAGGACTAAACCAGGACTGAACCAGGACTAAAAAGACTCTGAAAAAATGACAAATTTAAGTTTAAACTAGGAACAAACCAAACTAAGGTGAAATAAACCAGAAATCCGAACTAAACCAGGACTAAACCAGGTCTAAATTATAAAACAAGTACTAAAATCACCCCTTGTTTTTGGTGAGATCTATAAGCGCCCCTTGCACGTACGTTGCAGGTGGTAAGACATACACTCATCTGGCGAGCTCGCTTCTACGGGGACTGCATCTTGTACATAAAATGGCAGTAAAAGCCACTTATCGTTACGGATATGGGCCTGGGCGTGTGGTTTCAAGCTAATGTGTCTATAGGGAACATCTCCGGGCTACACAACGACTCCCTCCATTCATCATTTAGTAGTTTACGTGGATTTTAGAAGAGGCAGAAATTTGGACACCTGTGGCATGCAACCTGTCAATTCAAACGACGTGATGTACTCGCAGTAGTCGCATAGTCAAGACTTTTTGCGGAAGACCAAATTATGCTCATTTTAGTGACGCAATTGAAGTAGATGTCTAAAAAAAAACCAAAAAATCAAACAAACAGAATATGTTTATGGAATTTGCATATTTAAAGATTTGCGAAAACTTAAATTTACTCTTAATTTTGTAGTTTTTTGCCTGGTTTGTGTCATATACTCTCACTATGGGTATGGTCTGCCTGTGCTGAAGTACAGTAGACATTTTGATAAGCGTAATGACAGATTTGAACCAAAATGTGATGTTTTTTATGCAAATGAATACAATTTTGTGATATAAAAAGACAAATCAAACACAATTAAAGCAACAAGTAGTGAGTTTTAAAATATTTTGTGTAACTTACCACAAATTTTAGTTTTTTTCATTCGTAATTTTTCACAAATTTGGTCAAATTCCCACTATGTAGGACATACAAAATAGATTTCTCGTCAATCTCATTCGAGTTTACACTTCTGATCAATTGCGTTGGTAACATTTTATGCTAATTTTGCCACGTAAAGCTGCATTTCCGCTTCCATTTGACTTGAAAGACGTGTTCTATAAGATTTAAGCTGCGTACATAATATATTTCCATTCAAATCGGCTGCTCTCATTGCTTTGTTCTCACATCGCAGCCCCCGTACTTGTACTGTGGCATATCTTTCAATTACATCTGACCATTCTGCATACTGTATTCCGAAGCGGGGATTTGGAGAGAATGAAAGAAAGAGAGAAAGAAAGAGAGAGAGAGAGAGAGAGAAAGGAGAGTCTGGTTTGGAAAGCGGCCAAAACGCGACCACTTTTAGCTCGGCAGCAGACTTTGACCTACTGTAATCGTGCCTGTGAGTAGATAGGATTGCAACTCATGTTTTACAAGCTTTTCCTATTAGAAAAATACGATAAAACTTATGTGTTGCAAATTAACAGAAAAATATGGCTTTTTTTTTTACGTTTTTGTGCATCAGCGTGTTCTTAGAGGCCAATCTAGGTTCTGTCTGTGTAAAAATAATTCATCACTAAGTCAGAATAGTTTAAAAAGTAGTGCGTTTTCAGTCGCCGATACTCAAGACACACATTTGCACAATTTGCCAGTCCCCGGAGTGAAGTGTCTTCTAAATCTTCAACCTGCGTTTGCTAATCTTTCAAATTTTCAGCAATTTTAGAGTTTTAGAATTCACGCCATCTAGTGTTTTTTCTTAATTTTAATTTTTCATTTTCATACAAGCATTTATTATCACCATAGAGGTTTTTTTGTGTTTTTTTTTCCCACTATGCGGCAATATTGTAGTCGACGATATCATCAACTCCTGCGTTTTTCCAAATATATGGGTTTTCAACTTTCTGAAAGCCTGTGGTGTAGTTAATAACATCGAATCAAAATGACGGCTAATTTTTTCTGTAATTTTGTCTTGAATTAGAACACGGAATAGCTCGTTTGATTTTCCTTAGCCCTTAATGAAACTCTTACTCACAAAATACTTCAAAATTAAAACAGGATTTCTGAAATTGCTCAATCAACCACACTTTTTTTTTTATTCCAATCTCTATCCAAACCATTTCCCTGATATTAAGATACATTTTGTAAGACTAGGGCTGTCACAATAACACATTTTGAAACACGATATATTGCTGAAGTCAATATAAATGATGAAAGGAAGAAAAAATAACCCAAAATCTCCCACTACTATGAAGAAAAAGTCCCCACGATAAATACTGACCCCCAAAAATGATTGTTCCATTTATAATATATTGAACGATAAGTCGATATAGTGATCATCGTGACAGGCCTAGTTAAGATTTTAGTTTAAACACCACATACTAGTCAGTAGCTTAGTGCTAATTGGTATGCTAGTTAGTGTTTATTCAGCTAGGTAGCAATATAACACTTACGATTATCACAAAATCACCTATTGCCAATTATGCTAATTAACTCTACTTTAATTAATAGGAAACAAAATAGCTAACTGCCGCTTGTAAATTACGGCCTTAGAGAAAAAAGGCATTAATAAGTTAGAGCTGTAAGTGTCGGAAATCAGATTGATCAATACTAAAACTGGTATCGATACTAAAAAAAGTCACATTCACAGGACAAAAATGAACCTTTTCTGAACAGCTTTAGAATCATCTTGAGCTGTATAAGAACAAGTATAAGACACATAGACTAGTACACGCCCATGAATTTTCCTGGACGACTGAGGTATTACGCAGATGTAAGGCCACAAGGGAATATACAAGAAAGTACTACCATTAAATGTTGAAAATCACATTCTATTGTCTAAAGCAGGGGTGTCAAACACATTTTCACTGAGCATCACATCAGCAAAATGGTCAGTCTCAAAGGGCCGGATGTGAAATAAATATAATGACTTTTTAACTTGTTAATTAACTGTTTCTGTATTTATTACTTATTCAAGTTACAAATATTGCATATGCCTTTGTACAGATGTAAAAATATGGCTGTGTAACTGTGTATCTCCTGATAAAATTACATTTTAAGACCATCATACCTTTTAATTTACCCTGTCGAGGGCCACATAAAATAATGCTGAGGGCCACATTTGGCCCACGGGCCTTGAGTTTGACACATGTGGTCTAAAGACAGAGTGTGTTTTTTCTTTTTTAATCAGCATTGCGGTATTGACTTCGGTGTAGAGTATCGAGTCTATTCCTTCGAAATAGAGTTTGAAATTTTCGAATCGTGACGGCACTATTAATAAGCACATTATAAATACTAACAGAGACGTAATTAAGAATTTCTCACACTTGTTACCTTGAATTAACCATTAAAGTGTTACCCAAACCATATATTCTATAGTGGCACCTACCTTACACAATAGGCTCAAATACAGCCTTACATATGGACATAACAAGACAAATGCACAGAGCCCGTGCGTCTGGATGGGAGCGTCGCAGACAGAGCATTGTGCAGTGCGGTGGCGGCTCATGATAAATAGCCTGTATGCATCTGGAAGTGGAGTCGAGGCGGCATAACCAAATAGACCAGAGACCAGTGCATTACTTACACCGGTGTAGCACTGGAGCTTGTTCAACATATAAATGACAGCGTAATAATACTTTCTGACAGCTTATGTAAAATATTGCCTTTTTGTCACAAATCTTGATTATGGAAATTGTGGAAATGCCAGTCAAATGCGTAAAGTGAAATATTGTTGCATGTATTGACAATTGATAAAAATGGTTAAAAGCTATAACCTCTATTTGTCATTTTATGCTAATTAAAATGGAATGTTCAACTGTATGGAAGGGGTGCAGCTTTTTCAATTTTGATACCGATACTTTTGTTCACACTCAATATGAACCGATACCAGAGCGGAAACTGAACACAGCATTTATTTCCTTAAAACAAAAGATTTTATAATTGAGAACTGATCTAGACGTGTTATGTAGCCGTTATTTATGTCTCAAGTCACCACAGAGCAACATTGTGTAAATAAAAATTCAAACACTATGAAACTTTCTGGGCCAACTGTGACCAGTGAACTGTCTTATTACATTAACTTATACATCCAGCCCAGATATCCGCTGAACCGATATTTTAAAACTGATTCAGGTAATTTTTTTGTATCGATGCCCTTACTCAATACCACTATCGGATCGTTGCATCCCGACTGTACGGCATTAAACATATCTAGCATTACATTACAGGCGTCTACATGCGACCATCACGGCATGTTAAACTCTTCTGCTCTGGTTAAATCGTGCTTTTAGAAGCTCGGGCAGAGGAGCTGATCGATGTAGCTAGCTTCTCCATTCTACTGTGTGTGGACAGTTTTTGAATACATGAATCTATAACTGCTTGTCTCCACTCACCTGATCCTGTGGTGGCTTCTGTTTGCTCATTTCTTAGTCAATATCCCGAGGTATAACCAGCATTACATCATCGCCAATGGACACATGCAAAGACACTGAGAGAGGAGGCAACCACTGTACTCTCCCGCAGGCCTGGGGTAAAGGACGATTGTGCTATTTTGAGAGGAATTTTTGGTAATAATTATTTCCATATTAGTATTATATTTGGATAATCTGCTTCACATTATCATATTGCTTCTACTTGAAGTAAATTACTTAGAAGAAGAAGAAGAAGAAGAAATCGTGCCTGCTTAAGATATTTCTTCTTCCTTTGGTTAAGTCCTAGTAGTTGCAGTACTAGTAGCAGGCCTAGTATTCATTATTGCAGTTGTATTTAGACTGATTCGTACATATTTGAATAATCTTTGTCGTATTAAAGACGTCATTGCTCCGATCTACTCCCACTGTGACGTACTTTGTTGTCCATTTTTTATTTTTATTTTCGGCTGGTCATGCCTTTAGTCGACTACAGTCCCAAAAAGTACTAGGAAACTGTGTATTTATCTCAAAAAAAGCAGATTAACCTCATGATTTAGTCCCAAAGCTTCAGCCAGGTCACTCAATGCTTTCTCCTTTCTGCTCTTGTAGATATAAGTCCTTACAGTATTGATTAGATATTCAGTTGACTACAATTTTTTGTCGTCAAATTAATCCACGAAAGGAGGACACCCGAATCTAAAATGGTTTTGGAAAGTTACCAGCGAATAGTGCAGTGCGGTAAAGCCACAGTCGTGTTGTGTAAACTATTTCCAGTGAAGCCGGAGCAGGTTTCAAATGAACAAACAAGACGTCAACTACGCAGAATCCAGCCCAGCCAGTCCAACCTGATCTACTGCGTGTGCTAGTGAAGACAGTGAAGACAGAGAAGAGGGAGAGAGGGGGGAGAGAGAGGGTAGAGAGGTAAGGAGGGAGAGAAAAGAGGGAGGAGAGAGGGAGAGGTAATGTCGGTTAAGGTCGTGAGAGAGTCATAATGGGGAGAGAGACAGGAATTGGTGTGACAGGAGAGAGAGTGAAGAGAGAGAGTAGAGAGTGGAGAGGGGGAGAAGCAAGAGAAAGGGGCGGTGGAGAGAGAGAGAGGGGGGGGGGGGGGGGGGACGAAGAGTTGGGAGAGAGGGAGAGAGCGGTAACGTGATTAGGGGGGTGGGGAGAAGAGTGGGGAGAGAGAGACTGGCATGGTGAGACAGGAAAGAGAAGAGATGGGAGAAAGGTGAGGCGGGAGAGAGAGGAGGAGAAAGGGGGGAGAAGCAGAGAGAAAGGTAAGGGTGGTTAAGGGTGTGAGAGGAGGAGAGGGGAAGAGAGAGACAGAGGAAAGGTGTGAGAAGAGAGAGAGACAGGGGGAAAGAGAGAGAGGGAGAAATGAGGGAGAGGCGGGGGAGTAAGGGGAGAGGAGAAAAAGGGGAGAGAGAAGGGAGAGAACAACAGAGGAAAGGGGGTGAGAGGAGAAAGAACATGAACGGGGAAGAGAGGGAGGAGAGTTAAGGACGGAGAGAGGAGACAGAAGGAGAGGGAGAGAGAGGTAAGGGGGTGAGAGACGAAGAGAGGGAGAGAGACAGGAAAGTGAGTGAGAGGAGATTGTGAAGAGGGGGAAGAGATGGAGGAGAGAAGTAAAGAGGGAGAGAGAAGGGGCATAAGGGGTGAGAGAAGAAGAGGGAGAGAGAAGGGAGGGTTGGGAGAGTGACTTGATAGTAGAGATGAAGAGATGACAGGGGTGAGAGGAGAGAGAGCTAGGTAGAGTGAAGATAGTGGGGAGAGAGTGAGAAGCGAGGGAAAAAGAGGGGGCAAGAGAGCGAGAGAGAGAAAATAGATGAAAATCATATACTTAAGCATTGGCAACTCAAAGAGAAACAGACAGGCAGGAGATAAAGGAGAAGTGGAATTAGGGATGGGTGATAATTTATCGTCCATTTACTGGTTAACAGAGAGAAAATGAAGGAGAAAGGGAGAGAAAGAGGAGAGAAAGAGGGAGCAGACAGTGGAGGAAGAGGAGGAAAGAGAGAGAAAGTTAAAATGCACAGTGTGTCGCACGCTCTGCTCCAGTCCTTTGCTGTCACACTTAAACCTGCCTTGAGCTGCAGCCCTGTACGCTCTGTAGACCTGCTTTAGTCCTGGTTTAGTCCTGCTTTAGTCCTGCTTTAGTCCTGGTTTAGTACTGCTTTAGTCCTAGTTTAGTCTTGATTTGTCCTGGTTTAGTCCTGGTTTACTCCTGCTTTAGTCCTGGTTTAGTCTTGATTTGTCCTGGTTTAGTCCTGGTTTAGTCCTGGTTTAGTCCTGCTTTAGTCCTAGTTTAGTCCTGCTTTAGTCCTGGTTTAGTCCTGCTTTAGTCCTGGTTTAGTCTTGTTTTTGTCCAGGTTTAGTCACCTTCTTCTTCATTAGTAAGGTTTGGCTCTGGACCTGTTTTAGTTCTTATTTAACCTTGGCCTATTCCAGATTTAGTTTGAGGTTTAGTTTTGAGGATGTAGATGTAGTATTTCTGGGAATGCACCCAATGCATACACTCTCCCATAGTCCAGCTAAATTGTTGAGACATTAATTTAGTCCTGGTTTAGTGTGGTTACCTTAATTCTGGCCTGATTTAATCTGGTTTAGTTTGTCAGCTTTCTCTCAGAAGGCAAGCCAAAAACAGAAGACGAGATTCAGGAAGATTCACGATTCAGTCTCTTTATTTGCAGATGTAGTTTTCAGGTCAAAACACAACATCTTTCTCCTGATTTACAGTCAGCATACATCCCACTTAAATACCCCTTAACGTACGTCATAGTTATCTTCAGATAAGATATAAGTATATGTTATCTGGGTTCATTAATGATATATGTACAGAAAAACACATTCAAAGTTCATATGCATCATCACTAAAATGTACAGATTCTGCAAAAACCTATGTTTTTCATGTAATGTTATCAGGTTCAAGGTGGACAGGGTGCGGACAACCAGGCATCTTATCTAATCTTAGCACAGAACTTATACATGAAGTTTAGAGCACCTGCTGACTCACACATAATAGGTAGGTTAAAAACATACGTAGGCATAAAGCCATGATTTATTAAGTTACATGAAGCCATAATATCACAATCTCCCTCCTTTGATCACATTTTACACATGTGATCACAACAAAATCAAAAAACAAAAATACTACTTTCACTTAATAATGTATTTCAACTTAAAGTTCCCATAAATGAGTAAAATCTTAGCTTTAGCTGTAAACATCATAATTATAGCATATCCCAACCCTTAGATTATCATAGCACATAGAATAACACATGACTCTCGGACAGCAAGGAAGAAGCAATAGGCACTTACTAAGATTTGTTTCTATATAATTTTCCTTTAACATAAAAATCAGTCTATGTAATTTTAAGCAAACTTAATCAAATTATTCAGAATCTGAGTGTTGGGACTCTATGGAGAGTAATAGAATTTGAGACGTAGGATCTTTTTTGGTTAGGGCAGTTGCAATCAGCTCCGTTCTACTAAAGATCGAAGACAGGGAACGACACAACATCCAATTATGACCAAAACTGCGACTACAATCAATATTGTAGTAATCACAGATATTATCGTAGCAGTCCAGGGACCAAACATCCCAAACAACCAACTTGACCAAGTGTTCTCAGATACGCCAGAGTTCTTAGCAAATTCCACAGACAAGGACTTAAGTTTGTTCAGAGCCTTAGCGATGCTTCCATCAGGAGAGGTATTATTTGGTATGTAAGTACAGCATTCTGTTCCAAACATGCTGCATACTGATGATTCTTTGGCAAGTAACATATCTAGAGCTATTCGATTTTGCCAGGCCATAAGTGATGTAGGGCCTAATTGCTCCACAATACCTTCTATTGCCTCAATTGTGTAATTGATAAATCTCTGTTGATTGTAATAAAGATAGTTTTATCCATACTGCATTTCTAGTAGCTGATACTCCTGCGAAGAAAACTGAAGTAAATCCCACCGCAACCTCATTTTGGGCTTTGTACTCATTTGGAACTCCCACAGGTAAACCAATAGCACTAAGATAGATATCGTCATTAAATGATCCTTGGGGTTTGGGTTTAGACTGGGAAGACAACGACCTCTTAGATAAATGATTATTTTTTGAGTCAATTTTTGGGTGGCAATTGAGTTTGTTTGGAATACAGTAAATTTGCTGGGCTTATAGTAAATGGGATAATTAACATAATTGGTGCACAAACACCTGACCATGTTTTTGTTAGAGTGGCATATAAACGTAAAATTTGCACATAACCACCAAATGTCTGCACGTGCAGTAACATGATTATTCAAAAGAGCAAAACCTCTATAATTATCAGAAGAGAAGGTCTGACTACAAAAATGTGTAGTAAAACTTTCTATTTCTGTTTTGTCATCAATTTTTATATTAGCATGCATAATGGTATCTTTAAGGAAACAAGTATATTTAGCCACTCCCATGGTCCAGGATGTTGGAACATCTTTTGAGGTAACTGCTGGCAACTTATTGTGAAGTTCGTAACATTCATCAGCTTTATCAAATGATTTTTTTAGTGAAGAGTTTAAGTATACAGGTTAGGTCTTTTTCATTAGAATATGGCATTGATGTAGTGGTTAATCGTGGTCTAGCTGCGGAACATGCAATACAATCTTCTGTAGTCAAAGTATGTGCAGTATACTGAATCCATTGAAGCCAAGAATTACCATTCATTTCATGTCCTGTATCAATTTTAATTGCTTCGGTTAGGGAAATCAAATCATTTTCTGGAGTAGGTTTGTTAGGTTTCAAAATTGTTGTTTGGATATAGCCCTCAAAATTTAACTTTAGCTTTCTATTGCAGGGTACAGTTTCACTTTTGGAACACTGGAATCCTATGGAATAGATTCCAGAGTCGTTAAACGTTGGATTTTTGATGGAAAATACTAAAGGATTGCATCGTTGATTAATTGATTTGTTCCCTCTACAATGTTTTAGGTCCTCTTGATGAGAAGCATGACTTTTTCCTAATTTTTTGAGAGTAATTTTTTGTTGCAGTCCATTTCAAAAGTATCTTTTTCTGCTGTTATATTGTCCATTGGTACTTGTTATAGCTCTGGCGATATCTGTAACCTTATCCTTGGTCAAACATGTATCCTTACAGACAATTTGTATATTTAAAGCATGATCTATAGCAGGTGCATCTTTCATACAGTCCAACACTTCACATACATCAAATAGTATGTTGCAAAGTTTGCCCCTCATAACAATATTTTAGAAGTTTTGGTATGTCTCTCTTTACTCTGTTCAGTGCCCATTGTTTCTTACCTGTTTTGTGGTTGTCGACCCAGTTGCATAGTAGCTTGTGGTTTTGATTGTTGGCTGTCCGAGGCCATTCTCATTACTTCCACCAATAAGAGGGATGTACCAAACACACTAGAACAATAGAGATTAACATTATTAGCATAATCCAGTACAAACAATGAAAATTTTTCAGAAATTTTTTCAAAAAATATGACGCCAAAAATGGCCTATACTCTCCTTCGCCTGCTTCTTCTTCTCCCCCCCTTCTCCTCCTCTTCTGGAGCCCCAGCGACAGGAGGTGATCGGGGGTTGTTCATCAGGACCGCGCTGCTTCCGGCGATGACTGGATTGCGTCGACTTGCTTCATTCTGCATGGTAGATGTAGTGGCAATATCAGTTTGGATCTGGGTTAAACTTCGTTCACTTGGGTCTACTGGTGACTTAAAGCAGTGTGATAAGTGGTACCACACTTTAGATGTTTCTTTCTGGACTTGTACAGATCTTCCAGTGGACTGTAGAACTTGATATGGACCAGTTTGATATGGTTGAGTCCAGTTGTGTCGCTTGTGTACCTTCACATACACCCAAGATCCCGGGGAAACTTTCATTTCTGGATCAGCTACATCTTCAAGATTATGTGTTCTTTGTCTGCATTTGTGTAGTTGCATCACTATTTCTTGGAGCCGTTGAACATATGAGTGATGTTGTTTGTCCCATTCTATGAATGGTGCATCTTCAGTGAATGAGCCTGCTGGTTTGTGCATTTCTCTGCCTGTTAGTAAGAGATGAGGGGAATACGACGTGGTTTTATTCACACTGTTTCTGATGTCCATCAAAACAAAGGGTAAGGCAGTTACCCAATCAAGTTTGGTGGTTTTCCAAACTTTCGCCAGTTTTCTCTTGACTGTGGCATTCATTCTTTCACAAACTCCTTGACTGGCAGCATGATAGACAGTACCAAAACGTTGGGTGATATTAAGAGCCTTCAGCACATCACGGACTATTTTGGCAGTAAAATGTGTCCCGTTATCTGATCTTATGACTTGTGGAATGCCAAATCGGGGAAAGACATCAGTAGTTAAATGCGTAACTACTTCCTTGGCAGTTTCTGTCTTGCAGGGGAAAGCTTCAACCCATCTTGTGTATTCACAGACTATGACCAGGAGATAGCGATATCCTTGAACTCTCATTTCTGGACCCATGTCAGTGAAGTCCATGACAATTCTTTCAAAAGGCTTGTTGGGGAGAGTGTGAAGTTCCTGGCGGTGGTTTGCAAGCTTTCTTTGGAGTCATAGTTTGACAGATGTGACAATCATCTATCCAATATTGCATTATAGGCTTCATGTTTGGATGCCACACAGATCGATATGTTTCAGGATAGCGTCATAACTTCGATGAGTAGGAGTATGGTATCATCATAGAGCATCTGTAACAATGAGACGGGAGCCACAATTTTTCCTTCATGGTTTCTCCAGATTCCAGTAGCATCTTTTGTAGCACCACGTTGTTTCCAAGCACTTTGTTCATATGGTCCAGCTGCTTCTTGAATCTCTTTTATGTATGCTGCATCAATCAGGTTTGCATCGGGCAGCTTCTCAATCTTTTCTTCAGTGGAGACAAGCATGTTTCTTGGATTATAATTAGCAGCTTTCTTTGCAGCTTGGTCTGCGGCTTGATTGCCCAGGGAAATGGAGTCTGTTCCCTTGGTGTGAGCCTTGCATTTCATGATAGCAAGTCTTGATGGCAATTGGACAGCATCTATCAGTTGCTTGATCAGTTGTTCGTGCTTGACTGGAAGGCCGGTTCCAAGTTTGAAACCATTTCTGATCCAAACCGGCTAATGACAGTGTGACAGTTTTGTAGGCATAGATTGAGTCTGTATAGATGTTTACTGCTTTGCCTTTTGAAAGTTGTAGTGCTCGTAGCATTGCTGTTATCTCAGCTACTTGTGCAGAACCTTTTGCTATCTGCTGGGCTTCCATCACACGATATTGATAGAGGGCAGTTGTTCCACCACTGCATACGAGGACACAATATGACCTTCTTTTGCCCTGTAGGCACAGCCGTCACAGAAAATGGTCATCTCCGGGTCTGAAAGTGGTGTAGTATGCAAATCTGTTCTCACGTACAGTTCAGTTCTGACTTTTTCTTCACACACACATGTGGAATTCCTTCAGTCTCCATATTTTCTGCCATATTGATGTTTCCTCCTTCATAAGTAATATGGACTGTTTCAGTGTCTTGGAGATATGGTTGGACCTTCTTGCAGTAGTAATGAACAGACGAGAGTTGAGATAAGCAAGTATCCCATGCTGGGTGTGCACCACCAGTGGATGATTTTGTACAACATGTGAAGTCTTCTCAATTGTCTTTGCCAGAGCTGCCAGGTAACGAGCACAACCAGGTTGGGTTTGTTCATGAAAATCCAACTTGCAAGAATAATGTTTCAGCACCCTTCTGCTCTGATGATGCTTTTGATAGAGAACAGCTTGGACGAATGATTGCTTCTCTGACACATCCAGATGGAAAGGAATGTCATAATTTGGAGCACATAAGCTGCAGGCTGCACAAATAGCTTGTTTTGTCTTGATGAATGCTTCTTCGGACTCTGTCGTCCACTGTAGATTGGCTGAGAGGTTTATGCATGCCATGGGGCTTGATAAGTTCTCGAAGGGGCGTTGTGAGTTCGGTATAGCCAGGGACATACTCCCTTGAGTAGTTGCAGAGTCCCAGAAAACTGAGCATTTGACGTACTGTGGTTGGTTTTGGAGTACTTAGGATAGCATCTTTGTTGTTGGCAGACACTCCTTGAGTACCATTTGACACTTCTCTTCCGAGAGGGAAATGCACAGTTTGTCTTGCAACTTGTATCTTTTGCTTCTTAACCTTGTACAACCCCTTCTTAGACAGATGTGTAAGCAGTTGTACTGTGGCTTCTAGAACCTCTTTTGCCGTTTTTTCCAGCGATAAGGATGTCATCCACATAGGTGATTAGAATGCATGTCTCTGGAAACTTCAAGTCTGCCAGGTCTTGTCTTAGGAAATGGCTGAAATATCCGGGGACTGTGTTTCCATCCCATGGGCATTCTTTCTGTATGAGTAAACTTTGTTTCCGTGTCTGAAAGCAAAGTATCTCTGGGAGGAGGCCTCCAAGTTGATTGTGAAGAATGCATTGGCCAAGTCCAAGACAGTGTATAATACTTATGTTCTGGCGACAGATTATTCAAAGCGATGTAAGGGTCTGGCACTGGATATGATTCTCCAGCTGTAACTTCATTGATTGGACGAAAGTCTTGAACCATCCTCCAGTTCTGTAAGTCTGATTTTTTTACTGGAAAAAGAGGTGTGTTGTAGTCGGATTCAGTTTCATATATCAACTCCAGATTCCAGTAAGCCGTTGATAGTTTCTTGAATCCCCTTTACTTGATCGTCCTTGAGTGGATATTGCGGACGGTAAATCGGCTGGTTTGTATTCAGTTGTACTTAACTAACCACATGATTCGTCTGACCCACATCGTTCGTCGGTGCATCATCCATCCATCCATATGTGATGGTACTTGTGCCAGATACCTCTCTGTATCCGGATGATTTTCAAAAATCCGTTGTCTGGATTGCTTGGATGCTCTTGCGTTATCTTCGGAGCCCTGGGGAGCACAATTCTGAATGTTTGGTGTTGTGAGTTATAAAACAACACCGTCGATTTCAGTGGCTTCATACTGAAGACTTGAAGCCAGTTTGACCATTGGACCGAGCTGTCTTGGTGAGTGATGTTTTTCGAGACGGCCAATGAGACATGTGGTGTGCTTTCTTCACTCCCCAGTAAGTATGGTTTCAGTTCTTCTGGAGGGATACAGCGAGTGCCATTCCCTTGAGGGCCCAGGTAGAGATATGAGTAGTTCACTCGAAAAGTTTGTCCATCCACACTTTCTGCCATAATTCGTCATCAAGGTATCATCGTCAAGTGTGAGTAATACAGAGTGACATGCAGGGGATCAAGGGGTTCACTGATAGGATATAAGGTCTTTGCCCATTTTTTGTGTTCTGCCATAATGCTGATGCAGGTATTTCC
>JAIEZT010000013.1:34617953-34839418 GCA_019594935.1 Periophthalmus modestus | reverse complement strand
CTATACTAATCTTAGAAGGTGACATTATTGGGTTTCATCTCAGGCCATCAAGGAGCATGAAGGCCTCAACCACCTCTGGGAACGCCTTGAGATCCCACGGAGGAGCTGAAGGATGTGTCTGGGGTGAGGGAAGTCTGGGAGTCCCTGTTTAGACTGCTGACCCGGTCCTGGATAGCGCGGAAGAAAATGGATGGATGGTTTGGAGTTTATCCCCTCGTTAAAAAAGGCGTCCAAACATCGACTTTGAATAACCAAGGTCTGCGTTACTGGAGATGCACCTTCATCTCAGAGACGAGCCAAAGCGCCAATCTTACAACCCCACAGTCCCTAAATCAAAGCAAAGCATGTGCGTGTGGCAGTCTCTTCGGCAAGTGCTGGTCATAAAACGTTCAAGAAGGTGAGTCTGAGAATTTGCTGATCTAGAGCCGGTCTTCTTTATAATCGCCGGTGTCCTGCTTTGGTGACGTAGCCATCACGAGATATGCCTCCACTTCCTCATTTCTTCATTAAGCGTATTGCATGTTTCTGTCTCTGTTTGCACCTGTTGGCTTTTCCATCTTAGGCGTCAGATCGAACCACATCCTGCCCACAATTTCTAGCACATACATCACTTCACAAAGCATACGCTAATGAAATACATAGTCATGGGTAGATGACTCAGACTCCACCAGAAGCCCACCTTCTCAACACTCCTCACATTGCCCTAATATCTATGTTTCAATTAGAATTTTGAAGCACAGATGGACAAAGTACAAATGCCTATAGTGAAATGGGTTGTATTTCAAACATTAGAAAGTCATAGTCACTCTCTTTCTATGATCTATAAAAGAGTTCTGAGAAAGCTAACAGAATTCAATTTTCTGTTTGTAATGTAGCCTACTGAGCGACTGAGAGATTACAAAGACATTCTGGAAAAATACCTCTAAAGATAACTCCACAAATGTTGTTTTTTTTTTCCCTGATCGTTTCTATCAGTGACCAGGTCCACTCTGCCAACGTTTTTATCCAACCGCAGCATGAAATCAGCATCAGTGAAGGGCTTCAGTGTGATTTAGTTTAAAGCAGACGTACTGTGCTTGTGTCTGCTATACAGTTATTATGTATGAAACCCCTGGATCATTGTGTTATAATTTGCACAAACTGGGGGTCTCTGGATCTCACCGCTTTCCCAATTATCTCACCCGTAGCTGGATCGCTGGCGAGTAGCAGATTGTTTTCTTTTTTTTTTTTTTATTTTGTACTGCAGAATCCTATGTGTATCACCGATAGAGAAAACACCAGCACCAGTGGCAGTGAAAACGGGGTTAGATCGGAACAATGACATCTTGAATACAGGAGAATAAAGATTATACAAACATGAATCACTCCAAGTACAAGTTTAGAGAGAGTGAACTCGAAGGGAAAACAGTTATAACACGGTTAAAAGCTCAAACAAGTCGATTTTGCAGAATAGGTCGGCTTTGAAGATTAAAATCATTTGACTTCAATTCATATTCCAAAAAAGTACACCAAAGTGGAAAGTGTGTTTTTTTTTTTTTTTATCTGTCTGTTTATTTCACTTTAACACCACTTTTCATTCAGAAAGTTTGATTTCATAAAGCTGGCCAAGTACGTATGAGTCATGATCTTGAGTCATGATCTTGGAAAGAAAGTGAACTAAGGTTTTTACTGGTGTCGATAAACATGAATATTGAAAATGTTTTATTGTAACACAAAACTCTGGTATTGCGGCATCTCTGTTAAAGGTGATGTACCTGATTTTTACTGTAAAAACGTAAAAAAACGAAAGGAGTTCATTTTAAACTGTTTGCAATCGCCCATAGTTATTGCCTTATGCATTCTGAGCATTCTAATTATTCACCACAATGAGTTTACAAGCTCTTTTCACACCACTTAGAGATGAGAACGGAGTCTTGCTGGTCACTGTAATGCTAACAACAACTAGCATGCATGTACACTTCCTGATTATCACATACAGGGCCTTTTTCTAACGTTTGGGGCTGGTGTCAGTAATTGTGTAATATTGTAACACTCAAATTTGACGCTGGAATCCCTATTACCAACATCTCTTTATGATAAATGTGAGAGCTGAAGAGAGGCACGACTTCGCCTAGACAATAATAGACCGTTTTTATCCCACGTTAAAATATGCTTATGTAACGACAAGCTGCTGAAAATGAGCTTGGATTGTGACTAAGTCGGTGATGTGGCTTCCAGCGCCCAGCCATGGCAGAGAGGAGGAAAAGTCTACTGTACCGACGAGCGAGGAAGACCACTGCAAAACACGAGCATATGTTCATAAAGTGACAGAAAAAGCACGCTGGGAAGTCCTCTCGGAGAAGAGGAAAAGGTGCATACTGTCCCACGCGTGAGGAGAGGGAGGAGAGAGAGGGAGTGGAGGAGGGAGAGGGAGTGGAGGAGGAAGAGGGAGGGAGCGGAGGAGGGAGAGGGAGTGGAGGAGGGAGAGGGAGGGAGTGGAGGAGAGAGAGGAAGCGGAGGAGAGAGGGACGGAGGAGTGGAGGAGAGTGAGAGAGGGAGGGAGTGGAGGGGAAAGAGAGAGTGGAGGAGAGAGGGACGGAGGGAGTGGAGGAGAGGGAGGGAGTGGAGGGGAAAGAGGGAGTGGAGGAGAGAGGGATGGAGGGAGTAGAGGAGAGTGAGAGAGAGAGGAGTGGAGGGGAAAGAGGGAGGGAGCGGAGGAGAGAGGACGTGGAGGAGAAAGAGGGAAGAAAGAGAGAGAGGCAGAGAGAGGGCGTGGAGGAGAGAGAGGGAGCAAGGAGAGAGGGAAAGAGCGGAGGACAGTGAGGGAGTGGAGGAGAAAGAGGGAGGGAAAGAGAGGAGGAGAAAGAGAGGGAGGAGTGGAGAGAGGGAGGGAGTGAAGGAGAGTAAGGTAGAGAGGGAGTGGAGGAGAAAGAGGGAAGGAGGAGTGGAGGAGAGAGGGAGCAGAGGAGAGTAAGGGAGAGAGGGAGTGGAGGAGAAGGAGGGAGGGAGCAGAGGAGAGCGAGGGAGTGGAGGAGAGAGAGGACGAGAGCGAGTGGGAGAAGAGGAAGAGAGCGAGTGGAGAAGAGCAAAAACGACAGAGAAGATAGAGCTAGAGAAGGAGGGAAAAAAGAAGAGTGGGAAAAAGAAAATTAAAGAGAGAGAGCGCATCTGCGCAGGTGTCTGGGTTCTTTGATTTCTGCCATCTCTAAAGTAACTAATTACAAATACTCATACTACTTTGATTGAGTAGATTTTTTGGTAATTGTATTATTTTGAGCAGATTTTAAATGTTTTTGTACTGAATATTAGTATCCCTAAATCCCACCACACACTACAGGATTTTACAGTATAACTTTTTTTGTTTTTTATGTGTGACAAAAAGCACAGACCACAGAGAGAACTGGATAAGATTTTAAATCTCCAAGCACAAAGACCGCAGCGGGATATGGCAGTGAAGAGACCGCACACCACAAGCTAAAAGTTGTGAGTGCACCTCGCCTCAGCTGTGTTCTGTCTAGAATAAAACAACTCGCTTTGAGACTCTAAAATGTTCCAAAAATCAGACCATTCTACTTCTAGTTTAGATGTCAAAACTGTGCTATTATTATTTGGGAAATGTGGTGCAGTAGTTCAGATTAATGCTTTTAATGCACAGAAGGCTGGAGATAAACGACACAGGAAGTAGCCTGATCTGCAGCAGCTTCAGCCTGATTCTCGCTGTGTGGATGTAAACAGACACATGAGAATCTACTTTCACCTTTTTACTTGTTAAAAACTGGATAACAGCTCTGTTTTGTGGACTGGAGGTCATTACTTGCGGAGGACAAATTCTAATGGATAACATGGATAAGAATGCTGCAGTTTAGCAACTTAACGAGAGTAAGAGAGTAGTATTTTTCATGTGTACTTTATAACTGTATACACAAGCACAAATTTGGTAGCAGATACTTGTGTACAATTTTTCAGTACTCTTTCAACCACTGCCAAAAACAGTAAGGTTGGATTGTCCGCCATTAATCTGACCTGAACTGAAAACGCCAAACGTCTTCACAGAAACGTTTTTATCCAGTTTTTTACAGATTTGAATGTTTCTTTTACTGTGGATCATACTTGGAGGATTGAGGGATTACACAGTCAAAGGTGCACTATATAACTTCTGGAGGAGGGACCAGTAACCTGCTCTAGAGATTTTATTAATTTGCCAATAATGTTCTGTATGTCGCATTAAATTTGTCTATCTCCATGGAGACAAGCAGGTGATGCTAAGTTACAGGTCACAACTGCTGAGAGCCGACCTCGCTCACAAGAATAATGCATGTTTTTAATAAATACATATTACGCCATACTGTGGAGCATTTCAGACAAAGTACTAACAGCGTCACTGAGACAAGCAGGTGCAGGACAGTGCAACTTTAACTACAGCACGAGTGAAAACGTTTGTATAAGAAATTGATAAGTGTGAATAGTGATGACCTAAAATGTATCATACATTGCTCCACTATGTCCAGAGTGGTGCATAGACACACAGAAGGCAACCGCATGTTCTTCAGACCACTCCAGGGCACATACGGCAGCAGATGTCCCTTCATAAGTGCAAGTTTTAAAACAAAAGCCTAATATGAAGGGGCATTTTTTGTATATATATTGGCCAAATAATCCACAATAATATATAAAATATATATTATCATTATTATTATTATTATTATTATTATTTTATTATTTTATTATTGTTGCTGTTATTATCCTATTATTATTATTATTATTATTATTATTATTATTATTATTATTATTATTATTATTATTATTCTATTATATATTATTATTAGTAGTAGTAGTAGTATTAGTATTAGTATTAGTATTATTATTAATATATATTGGCAATAAAACCTATAACAGGCTAAATCCACTTACAAAACGTGCAATACTTTTCAAATCCTTAAAACATGAAATAAAACGATTTTGCTTTAAAAACATAATTTTCGCGTTAAAACCCACCACTCGATCCAGCCCCGGTAAAACCCAGTAAACCCTCTGTAATTCTGTGAGACTAGCGCCTCCGGAGGCTCCCGCGCAGACAGCAGCAGCCGGGCCGTGTGCGGAGGGAGGGAGCCGGGGGGAGGCGGGAGAGAGGAGACCCGCTGCCGCTGCCTGTGCCTCCTCTCCTCCACAGATCCACTCCACTCTCACATCTCTCCCGGTGCAGTCACAGCGCAGACCTGCTCCTCTCCGGACCGCGACCAGGAGACAGCGGACCGCACTCACACTCACTCCCCGCGCTTCGAGTGACAGCTCCCGGCACGGAACCTACTCGCTCTCCCGCTTCTCTCTGGTTCTCCCGGACCTAGTGGACCTTTAGATTTCTTTGCTATTTTCCTCTTTTTTTCTGGCTTGTTTTATACTTTCCACAAGATACAACCAGACTACCGAGAACCAGCTCCACGTCCGTCCCACCGGCTTCCGTAACTTACGCGGAGGATGCTACAGCCTTTGAGCCGCTGATCTCGGGTCTCCAGCGCGGGCGGAGTGTCACAGTGACCCGGTCCGAGTGGCTCTTCTCCGGGGGCAGTTTGCAGCGTGTCGACCGGTTGTCACGACTGAAAAAGTGGACATAAATTGTGAGCGGAACACACGGAATAACACTTCTTTTTCTTCTATTCGGGATTGTTTGACTTATTTTACCCGCCTTGTGGATTCTTATTCAGGGGTAAAGTGCTCCGTGCGGACAGCGGGCGGGGAGCGGAGCCTGTAACCCGGGCTGGAGCGCTCAGAGGCGGGCAACTGCGCGGGGCTTACTCGGTCCAGGTAAGAACTTCCACAACACCCCACTTTTCCCGCAAAATCTCCAAAACACATGATAAAAACGAGAGATTATCACGTTTTACGCACCTACCGCGTCTTGACAGTGTTTCTCCGAGTCGTTTTTCCGAGCGACACATGCACTTTTTCCAGCATTTCCTCCGAGATGTGGAGTTGCATTTTAATTAAAAATCTCCCCATTCTCGCCGGAGCTCCAATCCCCAGCAGTTCTAACACGCTTGTCGGTCAAATAAACCCGTCTTAAACCCATTGAATGCTCATATCCAGCGCTTAATCCCGCCTGATTGGTATTTTACCTATATTACACTACAGTTTATCGACCCGGGATCGATCCACTTCTCCTTTACATTACCGCCGCGTCTCTCTCCCCGTAGAATATCGCTTCCTTCCTGGAGGGTCACCCCGGGCTCCCTAACCCCATTTTGCATCGGGGGAAACAACCCTTTAGTGAAGCCCGGGTTTGGTACACTTGCCACGGGGTGTCACCAGGATTTAACCGGACCTAAAGCCAGTCCAAACCAGGAATAAAGAAGGATCCAGACAGAGTGTTAAGTCTAAACCAGCACTAGGACTAACTCAGAGAGAGAAAAAAAAGACTAATTCAAGTGTAAAAGTAGGATTAAACCAAATTAATGAGAACTAAACCAGAAATCAGGGCTAAACCAGGACTGAATCAGGACTAAACCAGGTCTAAACCAGGATTAAACCAGAAAGCAGGACTAAACCAGGACTAAACTAGGTCTAAACCAGGACTAAACCAGGACTACACCAGAAATCAGGACTAATCAAGGACTAAACCAGGACTAAACCAGAAATCAGGACTAAACCAGGACTAAACCAGAAATCAGAACTAATCAAGGACTAAACCAGGACTAAACCAGGTCTAAACGAGGACTAAACCAGGTCTAAACCAGGACTAAACCAGAAATCAGGACTAAACCAGGTCTAAACCAGGTCTAAACCAGGACCTCACCAGAAATCAGGACTAAACCAGGTCTAAATCAGGACTAAACCAGGACTAAACCAGAAATCAGGACTAAACCAGTTATAAACCAGGACTAAACCAGGTCTAAATCAGGACTAAACCAGAAATCAGGACTAAACCAGGTCTTAACCAGGACTAAACCAGAAATCAGGAATAAACCAGGACTAAACCAACTCAGAAAAAATGACTAATTCAAGTGTAAACTAATAATAAACCAAACTAAGGTGAACTATGGACCAGGACTAAACCAGGACTAAATCAGGTCTAAACCAGGACTAAACCAGGACTAAACCAGGACTAAACCAGAATTAAACCAGGACTAAACCAGGACTAAAAAGACTCTGAAAAAATGACAAATTTAAGTTTAAACTAGGAACAAACCAAACTAAGGTGAAATAATCCAGAAATCCGAACTAAACCAGGACTAAACCAGGTCTAAATTATAAAACAAGTACTAAAATCATCCCTTGTTTTTGGTGAGATCTATAAGCGCCCCTTGCACGTACGTTGCAGGTGGTAAGACATACACTCATCTGGCGAGCTCGCTTCTACGGGGACTGCATCTTGTACATAAAATGGCAGTAAAAGCCACTTATCGTTACGGATATGGGCCTGGGCGTGTGGTTTCAAGCTAATGTGTCTATAGGGAACATCTCCGGGCTACACAACGACTCCCTCCATTCATCATTTAGTAGTTTACGTGGATTTTAGAAGAGGCAGAAATTTGGACACCTGTGGCATGCAACCTGTCAATTCCAACGACGTGATGTACTCGCAGTAGTCGCATAGTCAAGACTTTTTCGCGGAAGACCAAATTATGCTCATTTTAGTGACGCAATTGAAGTAGATGTCTAAAAAAAAAAAATAATAATCAGACAAACAGAATATGTTTATGGAATTTGCATATTTAAAGCATTGCAAAAACTTAAATTTACTCTTAATTTTGTAGTTTTTTGCCTGGTTTGTGTCATATACTCTCACTATGGGTATGGTCTGCCTGTGCTGAAGTACAGTAGACATTTTGATAAGCGTAATGACAGATTTGAACCAAAATGTGATGTTTTTTATGCAAATTATTACAATTTTGTGAAATAAAAAGATAAATCAAACACAATTAAAGCAACAAGTAGTGAGTTTTAAAATATTTTGTGTAACTTACCACAAATTTTAGTTTTTTGCATTCGTAATTTTTCACAAATTTGGTCAAATTCCCACTATGTAGGACATACAAAATATATTTCTCGTCAATCTCATTCGAGTTTACACTTCTGATCAATTGCGTTGGTAACATTTTATGCTAATTTTGCCACGTAAAGCTGCATTTCCGCTTCCATTTGACTTGAAAGACGTGTTCTATAAGATTTAAGCTGCGTACATAATATATTTCCATTCAAATCGGCTGCTCTCATTGCTTTGTTCTCACATCGCAGCCCCCGTACTTGTACTGTGGCATATCTTTCAATTACATCTGACCATTCTGCATACTGTATTCCGAAGCGGGGATTTGGAGAGAATGAAAGAAAGAGAGAAAGAAAGAGAGAGAGAGAGAGAGAGAAAGGAGAGTCTGGTTTGGAAAGCGGCCAAAACGCGACCACTTTTAGCTCGGCAGCAGACTTTGACCTACTGTAATCGTGCCTGTGAGTAGATAGGATTGCAACTCATGTTTTACAAGCTTTTCCTATTAGAAAAATACGATAAAACTTATGTGTTGCAAATTAACAGAAAAATATGTCTTTTTTTTAAACGTTTTTGTGCATCAGCGTGTTCTTAGAGGCCAATCTAGGTTCTGTCTGTGTAAAAATAATTCATCACTAAGTCAGAATAGTTTAAAAAGTAGTGCGTTTTCAGTCGCCGATACTCAAGACACACATTTGCACAATTTGCCAGTCCCCGGAGTGAAGTGTCTTCTAAATCTTCAACCTGCGTTTGCTAATCTTTCAAATTTTCAGCAATTTTAGAGTTTTAGAATTCACGCCATCTAGTGTTTTTTCTTAATTTTAATTTTTCATTTGTATACAAGCATGTATTATCACCATAGAGGTTTTTTTTGTGTTTTTTTTTTTCTTTATGCGGCAATATTGTAGTCAACGATATCACCAACTCCTGCGTTTTACCAAATATATGGGTTTTCAACTTTCTGAAAGCCTGTGGTGTAGTTAATAACATCGAATCAAAATGACGGCTAATTTTTTCTGTAATTTTGTCTTGAATTAGAACACGGAATAGCTCGTTTGATTTTCCTTAGCCCTTAATGAAACTCTTACTCACAAAATACTTCAAAATTAAAACAGGATTTCTGAAATTGCTCAATCAACCACACATTTTTTTTTATTCCAATCTCTATCCAAACCATTTCCCTGATATTAAGATACATTTTGTAAGACTAGGGCTGTCACAATAACACATTTTGAAACACGATATATTGCTGAAGTCAATATAAATGATGAAAGGAATTAAAAATAACCCAAAATCTCCCACTACTATGAAGAAAAAGTCCCCACGATAAATACTGGCCGCCAAAAATGATTGTTCCATTTATAATATATTGAACGATAAGTCGATATAGTGATCATCGTGACAGGCCTAGTTAAGATTTTAGTTTAAACACCACATACTAGTCAGTAGCTTAGTGCTAATTGGTATGCTAGTTAGTGTTTATTCAGCTAGGTAGCAATATAACACTTACGATTATCACAAAATCACCTATTGCCAATTATGCTAATTAACTCTACTTTAATTAATAGGAAACAAAATAGCTAACTGCCGCTTGTAAATTACGGCCTTAGAGAAAAAGGCATTAATAAGTTAGACCTGTCAGTGTCGGAAATCAGATTGATCAATACTAAAACTGGTATCGAAACTAGATACTCATTTGAGCAGGTATCGATACTAAAAAAAAGTCACATTCACAGGACAAAAATGAACCTTTCCTGAACAGCTTTAGAATGATCTTGAGCTGTATCAGAACAAGTATAAGACACATGGACTAGTACACGCCCATGAACTTTCCTGGACGACTGAGGTATTACGCAGATGTAAGGCCACAAGGGAATATACAAGAAAGTACTACCATTAAATGTTGAACATCACATTCTATTGTCTAAAGCAGGGGTGTCAAACACATTTTCACTGAGCATCACATCAGCAAAATGGTCAGTCTCAAAGGGCCGGATGTGAAATAAATATAATGACTTTTTAACTTGTTCATTAACTGTTTCTGTATTTATTACTAATTCAAGTTACAAATGTTGCATATGCCTTTGTACAGATGTAAAAATATGGCTGTGTAACTGTGTATCTCCTGATAAAATTACATTTTAAGACCATCATACCTTTTAATTTACCCTGTCGAGGGCCACATCAAATAATGCTGAGGGCCACATTTGGCCCACGGGCCTTGAGTTTGACATGTGATCTAAAGAAAGAGTGTGTCTTTTCTTTTTTAATCAGCATTGCAGTATTGGCATCGGTATAGAGTATCGAGTCTATTTCTTAGTATCGAAATAGAGTTTGAAATTTTCGAATCGTGACAGCACTATTAATAAGCACATTATAAACACTAACAGAGACGTAATTAAGAATTTCTCACACTTGTTACCTTGAATTAACCATTAAAGTGTTACCCAAACTATATATTCTATAGTGGCACCTACCTTACACAATAAGCTCAAATACAGCCTTACATATGGACATAACAAGACAAATGCACAGAGCCCGTGGGTTTGGATGGGAGCGTCGCAGACAGAGCATTGTGCAGTGCGGTGGCGGCTCATGATAAATAGCCTGTATGCATCTGGAAGTGGAGTCGAGGCGGCATAACCAAATAGACCAGAGACCAGTGCATTACTTACACCGGTGTAGCACTGGAGCTTGTTCAACATATAAATGACAGCGTAATAATACTTTCTGACAGCTTATGTAAAATATCGCCTTTTTGTCACAAATCTTGATTATGGAAATTGTGGAAATGCCAGTCAAACGCATAAAGTGAAATATTGTTGCATGTATTGACAATTGATAAAAATAGTTAAAAGCTATAACCTCTATTTGTCATTTTATGCTAATTAAAATGGAATGTTCAACTGTATGGAAGGGGTGCAGCTTTTTCAATTTTGATACCGATACTTTTGTTCACACTCAACATGAACCGATACCAGAGCGAAAACTGAAAACAGCATTTATTTCCTTAAAACAAAAGATTGTATAATTGAGACCTGATCTAGACGTGTTATGTGGCCGTTATTTATGTCTCAAGTCACCACAGAGCAACATTGTGTAAATAAAAATTCAAACACTATGAAACTTTCTGGGCCAACTGTGACCAGTGAACTGTCTTATTACATCAACTTATACATCCAGCCCAGATATCCACTGAACCGATATTTTAAAACTGATATCCGATTCAGGTAATGTTTTCTGTATCGATGTCCTTACTCAATACCACTATCGGATCGGTGCATCCCTCCTGTACGGCATTAAACATATCTAACATTACATTACAGGCGTCTACATGCGACCATCACGGCACGTTAAACTGTTCTGCTCTGGTTAAATCGTGCTTTTAGAAGCTCGGGCAGAGGAGCTGATCGATGTAGCTAGCTTCTCCATTCTACTGTGTGTGGACAGTTTTGAATACATGAATCTATAACTGCTTGTCTCCACTCACCTGATCCTGTGGTGGCTTCTGTTTGCTCATTTCTTAGTCAAATATCCCGAGGTATAACCAGCATTACATCATCGCCAATGGACACATGCAAAGACACTGAGAGAGGAGGCAACCACTGTACTCCCGCAGGCCTGGGTAGAAAGGACGATTGTGCTATTTTGAGAGGAATTTTTGGTAATAATTATTTCCATATTAGTATTATATTTGGATAATCTGCTTCACATTATCATATTGCTTCTACTTGAAGTAAATTACTTAGAAGAAGAAGAAGAAGAAGAAATCGTGCCTGCTTAAGATATTTCTTCTTCCTTTGGTTAAGTCCTAGTAGTTGCAGTACTAGTAGCAGGCCTAGTATTCATTATTGCAGTTGTATTTAGACTGATTCGTACATATTTGAATAATCTTTGTCGTATTAAAGACGTCATTGCTCCGATCTACTCCCACTGTGACGTACTTTGTCGTCCATTTTTATTTTATTTTCGGCTGGTCATGCCTTTAGTCGACTACAGTCCCAAAAAGTACTAGGAAACTGTGTATTTATCTGAAAAAAGGCAGATTAACCTCACGATTTAGTCCCAAAGCTTCAGGCAGGTCACTCAATGCTTTCTCCTTTCTGCTCTTGTAGATATAAGTCCTTACAGTATTGATTAGATATTCAGTTGACTACAAATTTTTGTCGTCAAATTAATCCACGAAAGGAGGACACCCGAATCTAAAATGGTTTTGGAAAGTTACCAGCGAATAGTGCAGTGCGGGTAAAGCCACAGTCGTGTTGTGTTGTAAACTATTTCCAGTGAAGCGGAGCAGGTTTCAAATGAACAAACAAGACGTCAACTACGCAGAATCCAGCCGAGCCAGTCCAACCTGATCTACTGTGTGTGAAGAGAGAGAAGAGGGAGAGAGGGGGGAGAGAGAGGGTAGAAAGGTAAGGAGGGAGAGAAAAGAGAGAGGAGAGAGGGAGAGGTAATGTCGGTTAAGGTCGTGAGAGAGACAGGAATTGGTGTGACAGGAGAGAGAGTGAAGAGAGAGAGTAGAGAGTGGAGAGGGGGAGAAGCAAGAGAAAGGGGCGGTGGAGAGAGAGAGAGGGGGGGGGGGCGAAGAGTTGGGAGAGAGAGGGAGAGAGCGTAACGTGATTAAGGGGGTGGGGAGAAGAGGGGGGAGAGAGAGACTGGCATGGGTGGTGTGACAGGGGAGAGAAAGAGAAGAGATGGGAGAAAGGTGAGGCGGCGGGAGAGAGAGGAGGGAGAAAGGGGGGAGAAGCAGAGAGAAAGGTAAGGGTGGTTAAGGGTGTGAGAGGAGGAGATGGGAAGAGAGAGACAGAGGAAAAGGTGTGAGAAGAGAGAGAGACAAGGGGGGAGAGAGAAGAGGGAGAAATGAGGGGAGAGGGGGGGGAGTAAGGGGGAGAGGAGAGAGAGGAGAAAAGGGGAGAGAGAAGGGAGAGAACAACAGAGGAAAGGGGGTGAGAGGAGAAAGAACATGAACGGGGGAAGAGAGGGAGGAGAGTTAAGGACGGAGAGACGAGACAGAAGGGGAGAGGGAGGTAAGGGGGTGAGAGACGAAGAGAGGGGAGAGAGACAGGAAAGTGAGTGAGAGGAGATTGTGAAGAGAGGGGCAGAGATGGAGGAGAGAAGTAAAGAGGGAGAGAGAACGGAGGGATGGGGGATGAGAGAGAGGGAGTTGGGAGAGTGACTTGATAGTAGAGATGAAGAGATAACAGGGGTGAGAGGAGAGAGAGCTAGGTAGAGTGAAGATAGTGGGGAGAGAGTGAGAAGTGAGAGAAAAAAAGGGGGGTAAGAGAGCGAGAGAGAGAAAAGAGATGGAAATCATATACTTAAGCATTGGCAACTCAAAGAGAAATAGACAGGCAGGAGATAAAGGAGAAGTGGAATTAGGGATGGGTGATAATTTATTGTCCATTTACTGGTTAACAGAGAGAAAATGAAGGAGAAAGGGAGAGAAAGAGGAGAGAAAGAAGGAGCAGACAGTGGAGGAGGAGGAGGAAAGAGAGAGAAAGTTAAAATGCACAGTGTGTCGCACGCTCTGCTCCAGTCCTTTGCTGTCACACTTAAACCTGCCTTGAGCTGCAGCCCTGTACGCTCTGTAGACCTGCTTTAGTCCTGGTTTAGTCCTGCTTTAGTCCTGCTTTAGTCCTGGTTTAGTCCTGCTTTAGTCCTGGTTTAGTCTTAGTTTAGTCTTGGTTTTGTCCTGGTTTAGTCCTGCTTTAGTCCTGCTTTAGTCCTGGTTTAGTCCTGCTTTAGTCCTGGTTTAGTCTTAGTTTAGTCTTGGTTTTGTCCTGGTTTAGTCCTGCTTTAGTCCTGCTTTAGTCTTGGTTTAGTCCTGCTTTAGTCCTAGTTTAGTCCTGCTTTAGTCCTGGTTTAGTCCTGCTTTAGTCCTAGTTTAGTCCTGCTTTAGTCCTGGTTTAGTCCTGCTTTAGTCCTGCTTTAGTCTTGGTTTTGTCCTGCTTTAGTCCTGCTTTAGTCCTAGTTTAGTCTTGGTTTTGTCCTGGTTTAGTCACCTTCTTCTTCATTAGTAAGGTTTGGCTGTGGACCTGTTTTAGTTCTTATTTAACCTTGGCCTATTCCAGATTTAGTTTGAGGTTTAGTTTTGAGGATGTAGATGTAGTATTTCTGGGAATGCACCCAATACATACACTCTCCCATAGTCCAGCTAAATTGTTGAGACATTAATTTAGTCCTGGTTTAGTGTGGTTACCTTAATTCTGGCCTGATTTAATCTGGTTTAGTTCTTACATAGTAGATTTAAGACTCCTTTTTTAGTCAAGTTTAATCCTGGTTTATCCCTGGTTTACTCCTGGTTTATTTTGGGATTTAGCCCCGGTTTAGTTCCGGTTTAGGCCTGGTTTAGCCCTGGTTTAACCCCAGGCTAGTCCTGGTTTTAGCCTCGGTCTAGTCCTGGTTTAGTCCTGGTTTAGTCCTGGTTTAGTCCTGGTTTAGCCCTGGTTCAACCCTGGTTTAGCCCTGATTTGATCCTTTTCTTCCTCCTGCAGGTGTCCCCCTGCTGGAGGAAGAAAAGGGCCAAGTCAGGGCCCCCTCTGTATCATCATGTTTTCATATTCATACTTCAGATGAGTGTTTAACTGGTGTACAGTGTGCATTATTGGCACAGACATATTCCAAGCATGTAGAGCAGTTTAAGAGCTCACATTAAGCTTCTCCCACTAAAAGCTTTTTTATGGAGCAGATTTAGCGCTCAGGTCAACACTGTAATCTCTACTACACCATTTCCCTCTTTAACTCCCTCTCTCCTCTCTTTCTCTCTCTTCTTTCACTCCCTCTCTTCATGTACAAGTACAGACCATAAACTCTGTTGTAGTTTTCATGGTAAGTATATAGCTTGAAAATAGCTTGTGTTGAACGTCTGAGACATTTGAGCGATGGAATCCGGTTGGGCCCATCACTCTTTTATTTGCAGGTTTTGAATTCAGTCAGTGTGCTTTTTGTTGTCATCTTCATTTCAGTTTTTCTTTTTGAAATTCTGGAATATTCTTTATCATTTTTTCTTTTCAAAGCAACGTTTAAAGCAACACTAACTAACTTTCTGGAGGTTATGCATCACCTGCCTCATCGCACCTCCGTGGAAATAGAAAGCTAAAAATATTTTTTTTTTTACCATACTGCAAATTATTAAAGCCATGGAAACAAGAGGAGGCCCAACTCCAGACCAAGTGAGAATCAGGTCTGTGGAGATACAAGCCCCACAGTAAGGATTTACATTTCAGTGACATAATCATCCAAAATTGTTGCTTTCCCTCAGCTGTAAACTTGAAAATAGTATTATTTTTTTCATTTTTTTTCATTATTTGAATTTTTGTAAGAAGATAACTCACTTCAGTCAAACTCAAAAGTTCTGCAGTGCACATTTAAAATAGTTTAGAAAATCTAAATCAAACTGGCGTCCTCTTGAAGATGAGGCTCAAAGGCACAGCGGCAGTTTGAAGTGAGTATTGAGCCAAACTAAATGCATTTGTTTCAGAACGAATACAAAAATATCAGATAACTTCACAAACATTTAGTGAAGATACCATTTTACAACCATTTGTCAACTCTCCCATGGCAAATCTAGAAGCCTCTTGTCATTCAAGCATCTGCCAACCTCCTCCTGGTTTTCTATTCAGTTCCTAATGGTTTTTATAGCCGTGCTCTCCCCTGGCCCCCCTGTCACCCCAGGTCTCCACTCCTGTAGCTCTGATTAAAACCACAAAAGGCTGAAACGACTGGTGCTGTGGTCAATGGTGCGTTAGCCGTCAGCTAGCAAGGACCGCCGTAAACCTCTTCTCAAATGCATTTGAACACATTTGTCCAGCCTCCACAGATGCTAAAACCTCAAGTACCATTTCAAATGTCACACATTAACTCATTGAAAAGCTACTTGTTCATTAATAAATCACGGCAGAGGTAAACAGATACATCATTTTGTTGTTTTGAAGAAATTATAATAAAATTACCTTATCACAGCATTTGAAGTTACTACTTGAAGACTGTAATTATGAAATTACAATACTTTTTTTTTAAACAATTTTTTCTGCCATTGGACTTGATTTGTCCTGATTTAGACTTAGTTCTTGTTAAAATGTGGTTTAAATCCTGGCTAGCCTTGGTTTAGTAATTGTTGAGATTGCCAAGTCCTGATAAAACCAGGTTTATTCCAACCATCTTACTTTGTTTTAGACTGATTTAATTAAACCTAGACTGGCCCTGTCTTGAATTTGGTCCTTATTTGGTCCTTGTTTCGACCGAATCCCGGTTATACATATATGGCATTGGTTTTGTCCTCTTAGTTTGCTCTGGTTTAAGCCTGGTTGAGCCTTGCTGTGTAATCCCTCAGTCGTCCAGGTAGGTTCCATAGTCCACTGGGTGTATACTAGTCTGTGTGTCTTATACTTGTTCTGATACAGCTCAACATTATTGTAAAGCTGTTCAGGAAAGGTTCAGTTCTGTCCTGTGAATGTGATATTTTTAGTATCGATACCTGCTCAAATTAGCATCTCGTTTCAGTACTAGTTTTAATATCAGTAAGTATCTGATTTGCACTACTTTTGACAACCCTAGTCCTGGTTACCTCTATGAGTAATACAATTTTGAACAATACCGTTTGACTGCTAGCATTTTCACACCCACCCACCTGTCATTAGCCAAAACATTCATGAGGGTACATCCTTTTGTGAATACACTATCACATTTACACTTTTGTTTCTTTAGTATTTCCACATTTGCGTTAATCCCGAAGCTTTAGAAGTCTTAGCAGTACATGCCGCTCATTAATTCAGCAGAACAAAAGGAGACGGCGACTCTGCGACTCAGAGAAGAGTTCAAGGCCCTTCAAACAAAATGATTTTCACTTAAATTAAAGCCAACAAAGGAGCGCAAACTTGTGTTCAAAGATGTTCCACGGCTTTGGAAAAGTGTTGAGTCACTGTTGTCTTTTTGAAAACTTTGGTCAAACTGTGGTGATGTGTCAGGACGTACAGAAAAAAGTTGAAATAGTACCGTTGATACTTTGCGGTGACTTCACATTTGGGGTGTTCTACATGTATGTCTGTGGTGGAATGTTCAGCAGTTATCATGGTCACGAAGCACACATCGGCAAACATTGAAATGTTATTTGAGAGGAACTTGTTTAACAGCACAAACCATTTCAATTGTTGTTGTTCCAGCTATGTCAGGTCTCTCTGGTCTGAGTTAACGTAGGTTTAAGTCTAACAAAGACTCAGACAGAGCAGTGCCTCGCTTAAGCAAAGTATCAATATCAATGCGCGAGATCACAGTCAAAACAAAATTGCAATTTGAGTTGGCACATTTATCAAACTGCAAAGTCTGCAGTTATTTAGATTAGAGATGTCAAGATCTTTTGGCTAAGAAATAATCGTGCTTACTCAGGTCTAGTGTTGTCATAATACATTTAAAACTTAAAACTCCATATTGATACTGTGGAATAAACTCGATAACTCAATACTGATTCCAACACCACGATGATAATAAAAAACACTCTTTCTTTAGGCAATAGAATGTGATTTTCAAAATTAAATGGTAGTACTTTCTTTTATATTCCCATGTGGCCTTATATCTGTGTACTCCCTCAGTCGTCCAGGTAGGTTCCATAGTTCCATAGGTGTATACTAGTCCATGTGTCTTATACTTGTTCTGATACAGCTCAACAGAAAGGTTCATTTCTACCCTGTGAATTATAGTATTGATACTTGCTCAAATGAGTATCAGGTTTCGATACTAGTTTTAGTTGAAGAGGTTGAGTTCTTAGGTAGCCCCAAGTTAAAGTCAAGATTCAGAGTTTAGACCTTGATGCCTTATCTTTTCAAATGATTCATAAATTGTGCATTTTAAAATCATATAAATAACCATCTTTATAATTGTCTGCTGTATTAAAAGTTTTATTTGTCTTTCCCACGTGTTTCTCACCTGTTGTTTTGAAAGTGAATCATTCCAAGTGTATTTTTCCCATCATAAAAGTATGTGGCCGAACCAGCTTGTGCTGCAGTTGCCGGTTCCACTCCCTCAGTCAACAGTCCGAGGTGAAAGTCTACCTCTCGACTCACTGTTGGTTTAATGATGTCGCTCTGGTTTCGGTGGATCGTCTTACCTGCGCTGCTCAAGGGCACGGCGGCAGCGTATGCAACCTCACCATTCAAAAGAGCGAGGTCGGATTTCAGTCATTTTTGCTGGTGACAAAACGAAGCAAATATGTGGACAAGCTGAATGATTCATTTAGGATACTGTAGGGCATGGCCAGTTTTGGGGGTCATAAAATAAAATGATTAATACTGGTACTAGTACTACCTGATTAATATTTTGGAAAATATATATATAAAATTTGTTTTTGACATATAAAATTCAAGAAATGTATGATAAAAATAAATCTTTTTTTTTCTTTTTTTCAGTAAAAGCATCAAACATTTATTACAGAATGCTAATAAAACTGTCTTTCATTTTTTTCTTTGGTCTTGGTTCCAAAATTTTACACCAGATGGCCTTCCTATCTCAACAAGGAAAGTAACGTGGCTAGCGTAACAGCCTTATGCCTTTCTGGAGCAAAATTCAAACTGGCTACCATGTGGTTGTTTGGCTTGCACTTAACCCACTACTCCCCTTCTGTCACAGTCAAATTCAAACTGGCTACCATGTGGTTGTTGGGTGAGCACTTAACCCACTACTCCACCACCCAATAAAATTAAAACCGGCCACCAAGTGTTTTTTGAGCAGGTCCCAGGTAAATCAAAAGTCCTGGATGTCCCATATTGTCTTCTTTTGTCCCAGTCCTGCTCCCACTACTAACCCTCTACTCCACTACTAACCCCGCCACTGCCAAACCGGCTACCATGTGGTTGTTAGGCAAGCACTTAACCTACTACTCCACTCTTGCCCCAGTAAACCAAAAGGCCTGGAGTTGTCCTGACTGTCCCATATTGTCTTCATTTGTCCTCGTCCCGCTCTGTACAGAGACATGTGTTCCAAATATGTTTGTGTGGAGGATTTAGAGCAGCTTTTGATCTGCTGCTGCTGTTCATATGGCATCCATCCATCCCATAATTCAATCCCATAATCCCCCGCTGCTGCTGCCGCGGAGACCGTTGCCAAGGGGATCAGCGTGCAGTCACATGACTCATCACATGAGCCGACAGAACCATGGGCAGTGGGTTTGTCAGGAAAATGGGTCTATGGACACTTTATATTTTTATTAATTTCATTATTTTAATATTCATTTTATTAATTAATTATATTGTTTTAAATTGTATTATTATTATTATTATTATTATTATTATTATTATTATTATTATTGTTATAACTACTTTAATTTGTGCCATATAGTTTAGACCTGGTTCAGACCTGTTGTAGTCCCAGTTTAGACCTGATGTAGTCCCTGTTTTGGCTTCAACGACTGCTAGCACAAAAGTCTGACATAGGTTTGCCAACGGTATCAAAAATTGGATATTAAAACTAGTATTGAAACTAGATACTCATTTGAGCAGGTATCGATACTAAAAAAGTCACATGCACAGGACAGAAATAAACCTTTCCTGAACAGCTTAAAAAAAAGTACTACCATTTAATGTTGAAAATCACATTCTGTTGTCTGACCAAAGAGTTTATTCCTTGGTATCAAAATTGAGTTCATATAACTGCAATGAAATGGAGCAAAGGATCATGGTCTACGTAGTTTTTGTTTTTTGTTTTAACCCGATGAGCTTTGCATTCAATGTGTAAATCCAAAGTCTCCAACTTTATTGTATCGTATAGTTTTCAACACAATACAAACTTATAATCTTCTCTTCAGGCCTAGAGCAATCCTGTTAAACCTTGCAATCAACCTGCTTGTTTTCCCACAATGCAACAGTGCCTGAGCCAGTTTTTCTTCACTAAATATGTATTAGTCTGGTGAACTTCCAGATTAGTCGGCAGTCCAGGAACTAAACCATGTCAGTCATCCGGTCTGGCTTCACTGGAAAAACAATATACAATAATGATTAACTGTTTAGATATGTGTGTCAGTAATGCAGCTGTGGTTTGGATGGATCAGCTGTCAGACGAGGTGTGGTGTCGAGAGGTGTGCTTTGACCTGCTGTGGGAAAAATACTGTTTGTAAAAGTAGGAATCAAAGTAGGTGAAATTCAATATATTGCACTGAACTGGTATGAAATTTAAGTCTGGAAAAAAAAAAAAAAATTAAAATGAAGATGAATGATAATGATGATTTCATGTACTGCCTAGATACTGGTAGTTGCTTGTGTAAAGTAAAGTTTGTACTGTCAGAAGGAATTGCTATTGTGTTGCTAACGCTAGTGGGAGCAACCTCAGGGAAAGAAGGCACTTGATGTGTCTGTTGTTAATGTTCATATCTTGATTTACTGACACAATAGCGAAATAAAGATAAAAGAATATATAAAGAGTATAGAGCGGGTTTACACGAACATTTTAAGCGTAAAATGATGAGGCTCACTGCAGCAGTTAAAGAGAGAGGGGCGACAGTTTTTCAATGTAGAGTGAACTGGAGCCAGAGTCGATGGAGACATTTTCAGAGGTGGCAGAGTAGCCAAGGATTGCACTCAAGAGTAACTTTGAAATAATATTACTCAAGTAGAAGTACATAGTAGTGGTTTAAGAAATTACTCAAGAAAGAGTAAGAAAGTATTTTGGAAAAGTACTACTCAAGTAAGAGTAACTGAAAGACTACCTATCTGATTTATAAGAAACACAAATGTTCATTTTATATTGTTAACATAAAGCTTTTGTCACTTATAGACTCAGTAAAAACAATTTTTAATCAAGTCAGAGTACTGTTACAAAATATTACTCAAGTAGGAGTAAAAAATGCTGTTAGAAAAGTACTCTGCAAAGTAAAATTTCTGTAAAAAGTTACTCAAGTAAATGTAACGAGGACTAGCCACCTCTGAACGTTTTATTACTACACTTTTTGTACCTTTACTACCTTTGGCACAGTTACTATTATTACTAAGTACTATAAGGGCATTTGCTTTAAGCTCGACTCTAGTCCTGGTGTGATTACCGGTGGATCCTAGTTTGGTCCTTATGAATACTGTGTTTGATCCAGTCCTAGTCCTGATTTTAGTCATGGTCTAGGCCAGGATTACTACCAAGTCTTTTGTTTCGTGGGGTGTGCTAGTGTGAAAGCAGCCTCGTACTAAAAAGGTACATTTTAAAACATTCTGAGTACAAAGCTTATTGTAAGGAAGAAAAAAAAAAGCAATCATTTCAAAAGTCTAGGTCAAAAATAAATTCCAAGACAAATAATACATTCAAAAAATGATCTAAAAACATTTTTAAAAAAGTCATAACACAATAATAACAGTTATACTCATTCATTTTAAAGCTACACTGTGTAACTTTTTGACAGCAGTAAGACACCTACATAACTTCATGGAAATAGTTTAAATTAAAAGACAAAACAAAAATAAAATAAAATCTCAGTATCCTACGACTAAAGAAATGCTCTTGCGTTTTGTCTCGGCGTTGTCGTGGTAATAACCTTGTGTTCCTGTTCCTGCGGCAGGTTGAAAGAGCCGCGTGTCTCTGATAAATAAGGCAGGAGGCAGCCCATCCGCGCGCCCAAAAGTGAATAAAATATGAGAAATATCAAACGCGCTTTTGAAGTACCGCCACGCTGAGGGAGCAGAGGTGAGTGTGTGGTCCCGGACAAAGGATTACTCCAGTACTACTACCTCCTCTGTGTACTGCCGGCTACCATTATTGTGTACTATTGTTAAGGCAGGATTAGTGCTAGACAAACATCCTACTCATTCAAATGCACTCAGTCACAGATACAATGGGCTACAGGCACTAGCAGCTGTCGAAAAGAGGATCAGAGCGGGGCCGGGGATCCCACTTTAATATCGCCGTGGAATTACAATCTCAGTGTGGAGGTTTGCAATTAGAAAACCAAATTTTGTACTCACGTAAGAGTAATGTTACTTCAGAATTATTTTAAGTAGAAGTACAAAGTAGAGGTCCAAGAAATTACTTAAGGAAGAGTAAAAAAAGTATTTGGGGAAACTACTCAAGTAATTGTAAGAGTAACTGTCTGAAAATATTATCTAATATATAATTTGGAGTTATTTAAGGACAAAACATAAAAAAATGTGGTATTTTATTTGGAAGTGACAAAAACTAAATCATGTCTGAAGGAGCGCTGCAAGAAACACAAAAGTTCAAATCATCAGTTACTTGAAGACTTAGTAACCACACATTTTACTCAAGTAAGAATACGTTACACTGCCATAAACTCAAGTTGGAATAAAAGTATGGGTCTGAAAAAATCAAAGAAGTAAAACATTCTTAAAAAATTACTCAAGTAAATGTAACCGAGTACATCATTAAGGTAATACACTTGTGTCCCTGTGTCTCCATAAAGTCTTGTTCTGAAATCCATGGGACTCTGGTAGTAGAATATTTCCATCTAGAAATTGCAAATCTGATCACAACCACTAACGCTCCAACATCTTTCAACCTTCACTGGTACGACTACGAGGCTGAGAAGTTAAGGACGGATGTGTGCATTACTAAATAAAAGTTTGTGAATAGTTCCATTCACTGCCAAAAACGTTCATAATCATTTCAGAATTACTGACTAAAAGGATGCCAATTTTCCCATATCACCAAACTTAAAAAAAAAAAAATGTTAGAAAAGCACTTCGGGTATCTTAGTAAGTAAGTAAACTTTATTTATATAGCGCTTTTCACAGATAAAAATCACAAAGTGCTTTACATAGAAAGAACAGGTCAAAAATACAAGGAAATAAAACTAACATCAACCTTGTCAACTGAAAGATTTTCTCAATAACAACGTTTTCATCGTGAAAGGTGTTATCTTAACCCAGTGCTTTAAATGATCCTGATGAAAGGGTGGCTCTTTCTTGGTAGTAGTATGCCAGGAGTAAAGAAGTTCTTTTGGTATTCCCATGCTCTGTTCCCTCGTCTGTACTTTAGCTGGTATCTTCTGCTGTGTGACATTTTGATGTTGAGGTGTCACATTTGGCGCTCACTTAGGACATGTGCTAGAATGGACAAGTCTCTCCATAAACCTTTGATCACTCAAGTCATTTATGCCGCCGTTGTTTGGGTCTTTAGTTCCTTGTAGAGGTGCTGTCATTTGGAGAAAGATCCAGCTAGGTACTCCTGACCAAGATCCTGGCTGACAACTGGAACTGTGCCCGCCTATAGGTGCTACTGACCAGTATCCGAAAAAGTGTCTTTTAAGTACTCCTGACTAACATCCTGGCTCAGACATGGAATTAAGGTCCAGCTATAAGTACTTCTGACCAAGATCTGGAGAAGCGTCTTTAGGTACTCCTGACCAAAATTGTGGCTCAGAACTGGAATTGGATCCAGCTAAAGCTACTCCTGACCAAAATCTGGAAAAGTTTCTCACTAAGTACTCCTGACCATACTGTACTTTGCCAATGTTTAAATCCAGGCTCAAAACGATTTTATATTTTTCATTCTGAGAAGCACTTGAATTACTTTGTGTACACAGTGTACAGGATTCTGGCTCAGACTTGGAGATGAGTCCAGCTAGGTTCTCCTGACCAAGATCCTAGCTTAGTTCTGCATATACAGTAAGTTGAACTAGGTACTGCTGACCAATATTTTCCCTCAGAACTGGGCAATTGTTCAGCTATGTACTTGTGTCTAGATGGGGTACCCGGGGTGCTCCAATAAGGTATGAAACACATAAATATTAAGAATTATTGATTTTTTTAGGGGTGGCCAATACTCACCTAAAAACATAGGTGTCAATGACGATATACAGAAGATTTTATTGCTATGCCATGAGATTATGAAACGATTATCTTCAGAGTTATGGAGTTGAGTTGAGGAAGTTGAGAGTGAAATTATCTTCAGAGTTATGGAGTTGAGTTGAGGAAGTTGAGAGTGAAACCCAGCCTAAAATAGCATTGGGTTCACTGTGTGACCTGTGCACTTTAACACATGACCTAAGGGACCTCAAAATCTCACACTTTGGCACACAAATGTTTACAGGCATCTGACAAATGGCTTGCTAGCTTACAAAAGGCTAATGGAGCTAGCTGGTCACTGGTCATGACCAACTTTTACTTGTTTATCCTATTTGGGTCTTTTTTATTTTTTAAGAATTGATTTGAGTTAATTCTGAGTACATGACTTGTTTGGTTCTGAAATTATTAAAACAGAAGTTTACAACAAAAAAAAAAAAGAAATTATTAACATTTTTGATATTGACGAATATGAGGAATTACACTGACGAATTTCTTTAATCCTCACTATAACAATTAGCTACTTCAGAAACAATAGCTCCTCACATATGTTCACACTGCTGGTTACATTCCGACTACGTAACTTCAAACAGTAGCTTAAACATATCATTTCAAACCAACTGACTCCTTTGCTTCTAACTTGCATAACTGGATTTTACCGTTTTTCTCCCAGACTGTAAATGTCACTGGAGCCTGTCCTGTATTTTGTAAATGAAGGGGGCGGGGCTTGGGCCTGTGTGCTGTAAATGAAGGGGGCGGGGCTTGAGTTTGGGGTCTATTGTCATGAGACTTTACTGTTTTGGTTTGGGGATGACACGGTACAGTTTTGGTTTGGGTTTATCCCTGTGAGCACTCTGCTACTTTTAAAAGTTTTACTGGAGTTTCCCATCTGTTGGAGCCCACTGAACGCAACACAGGTCAGTTTACAAGTTTACAGATATTTTATCGGCTTTAAATTTCTCAAATTTTCCAATTCTTTTTTAAATGAAATTTTTTAATTGTGTAGTTTTGTTGATATCTTCTTAATCCGGACTGGACTATACTTTTTTGTAAGCAACAATTTGCGTTGGCTTATACAATTATCCAGAATTGAGAATGACAGTTGCAGTGGATGCATATGGATGGAAAATGGATGCATTGTGGTGTATTTTACTTTTACTGTTGATAAAAATAGATTTGCTGGTTTGCTGGTTGCTGATTTGTTGGTATAATGATTTTTTGGAATCTGATTTTCATTTATTTAGTTAAAATTGGTGTGTAGCATTCAATTTGGTGGCTTGAAGATAAAATCAACCCTAAACTGGAGGGAAAAAGTCTGTTTGGCACTTTACAAGTTGTTTTTTAAAGATATGGATCGAGACATCAAGCTAATGAGATAGCTTTATTTGTCATCCGTTACTGGTCAGTCATGTCAGTTGGTAACAGGGTTGCCAGATAAGGAATTTAGCGGCTTTTAAAGAGCTGCTGTGGGTGAAAAATATTATCTACGGGTTTGGCCAGTGCTATTTTCCACATAAATGTATTGATTTTAGAATAATTCTATTGAAAGAGCCCTGCATTTCAGTGACAAATCTTCATATCCAAAGTCATCAGCGCTCTGTGGAGCTGAGACACGGGAGGAGGCAGGTCTGTGCCACCAGAGGAGCACTACTTTTATAAAAACAGCAGAAAGTCCAGCTGTGCTGAACGTTCTGCTGTTTTTTTTTCAGACGCTCTTGTGCGGGTTGAGTCACTGAAGCTTGGCAGCACTGGTCGGTAAGCTAGCTTGTACAGTTTTAGCACATAACAAACAATTCATCCTAAATGAAATAATGAATGCCAATCTGCTACCAAAAAAAACTATATATATATATTATATATATAAAAAAACATAATATATGTTACAATTATATATATAGTATATCTGCTAAAAAAAAAAAGTTATATATATATATATATATATATATATATATATATATATATATATATTTTTTTTTGTATTTGTATGTATATAAAATACAAAACTGACTGAGTAAATATACTTGGGTGGTGTTTAGTCGCTTGTAATTATTCTCCTGTTGTTGTTTTTTTTGTGTTGTTTTTTGAAGTGGTCATAACATAGAACATGTGTTAGAATGGACAGGATTTTCAGAAAAAGGCCTAATATGGTACACCTTTAATGCTTTGTTAATTTCCAATAGGACTGTAGTGTTAATGGCATTTTTGTTTCTTTTTATTTAGGTTCAATGCCTTTACTGTGTCACTATTGAATCTTGCTGTTAACCAGGAATGAGCTATCCTAGTTTCTAAATAGTGTAGGAATAAGGCTGCTTGACTTTGACGTGTTAGCTTAGATAGTTTGCTAGTAGTCGCTAACTTTAAACCCGCAGTTGTATTTCAAATAGTGATCGTCTTTTTTGCTAGCATTTTATGTCACTAGTATTCTAATTGTTAGCTTTTAGCACACGCTGAGTCACATTTTGGTGCAAACGTGTGATATTTGGAGCTCACTCAGGACATGTGTTAGAATGGACAGGTCACACAATGAACCACTAACCACTCAACTCATGATACAATTGTTTGGCTTTAGTTCCTCATTTTGTCTCCACAAGTTCCTCCTTCCAAATTGCTCGCATTCTTATCCCTCATTTAAATTCTATTGTGCCTCTTTTGTCATTGTTCCAACAGTAGAAAACTCCAAAACACACTTTTTACTTCCCACTTATGATATAATTTTGTTCATCTTGGTCTATATCAGACATGGGCAAACTACGGCCCGGGGGCCACATACGGCCCTTTGGGCTTATTAATCCAGCCTGTCGAACGTGACCAAGTTATATTAAAATAGGTAAGGGTAAACCTTGTTCAAAGTTTTTCTGCTGTATTTATTTAACTGAAATTTAATAAATAAATAAATAATAATAATAATTAATTTAATTAATGCATTTGGAAAACATTTGCGCAGTGAGCCTCGCACATTCATGCTCTGCTACATGTTACAGTCTGTAAAATTTTAGAACCCATTGTGGCCCATGTGTCAAAAGGTTTGCCCACCCCTGGTCTATATCTGTAAATCTATATGATAAGTGCTCTGGGATTTTTTTTTTTTTTTTTTTTTTTTTTTTTTTTTTTATTAGCCTGCCCACAGTAAAAATGCATGTTTTTTCTAGAAGTTTTGAATTAAAGTTAACAATTAAAACACCTGTGACCAATAAAAAAACACAGATCTGTGGAACATTACTGGACATCTCCATGATAAAAAGCAGGGGGCAGATACTCAAACAGAAAAGTTACATAGTAGATCTTTAAGTAAACTTTATATATTCTGATTCAGTTTACAAAATATACATTGTCCCAGACCATAATTGTGTCCACATCTACCACTCCTAGACGTCTGGGCGGTTGACCCTATGTCCCTCCCGTCTTTGTGAATAACTCGGTGGGGGACACAGCTGTAGCGCAGGGGGACAGTTGTAGTTTATTGTCATGGTAACGCCTTGGGCACGCCTCTGTCTCGGTCTCACACGTTTTTGTTTGACTTCACACCAAAACAAACAGGTTGAGCCACACGCCCCTCTCATTGAAATGCATCAGCGGCTTTGTCAGACACGTTCCACTAAACAAGTCTGAAATGCAATACTATAAGAACTTCTGACTTGATAAACTACAACTTCTACCACGGTTGCTTTGATGGGAACATTCAAATATTTCAGAATAAGCAAACTGCCGACATCATTTATGAATTCAGATAGGCTGTGTATCCGATTTTTTATGTAAAAAGCTACAGTTGGTGAGTGAAACAAAGGAAGTTGCTCTAAAGGTGCATTATGTAACTTTTCTGGTGGGGTGAACTCATGGACTGTGTAAAGAAGTGGACTAAGTGAGTGTGACGTCACCCATAGCGTTCGGCTCCAGTCAAATGAAGCTCATCGAGGCCAGAGCAGTTATAGAGGTGAAGTTGGACCCGAGTTCCTTATTTGGAATTCTGACTGCGAGTATCATAGCAACCAAAGAGCCAATCTGGAGCAAAACTGTTGAAGGTAACGCCCCATCCTGCCTGTTTCTCTAATTCGGCAGGGGGCAGGCACTTAGCAACGCTGTCAATCAAACCTATTGCTAACGCTAGTGGAAGAGACCTCGGGGAAAGGAAGCAGCTGATTTGTCCCTTTTTATGTTCATATCTTGATTTACAGACACAATAGCGAAATAATAAATACCAGGACCATGTAGTGCAGGTTAATTTTTAGGCATTTTAAGACCAAAATGACGAGGCTCACTGCAGCAGTTACAGAGAGAGAAGCCGCAGTTTTCTAATGTAAAGTGAACTGCAGCCAGAGTCGATGGAGCTGGAAGAGCGCCCATGCTCACTTCCTATTTAGAATACAGCGCCTATCAGGTTAGCTATGAATATTTACACATACAGTCTACGGGGGAACTCCATCTGCTTGTCTCCATGGAGATGTTATGGCTTTGTGTGGAATGTTCCATAGTATGGCATGAACTTATCTATCTTAGATGTATTGTATTAAACCATTTAATAATTCAGCTTTACTATAAAGTGTTTGTATATTCTATAGACCACATGTACGCTCTGGCCCCTCTCAACTTTGTCCTGTCATTTTGTTAAATATTTACTCCAAACCCTTGTCCACTTCCTCTTGAGCCTCTCAAAAAATGGTGGGAAAGTGAGCATCCCTGTCACATCCCTAGTGGATTTTTTTTTTTTTTTTTTTGTGTTGTTTTTGAGATTTAGTGGGAGCGTGCACATCCCTCTCTTCTCACTCCTTCATGAGATAAAACCACTTGTGACTTTTTGGCCTTTCCCAAACTCTCATTATTTACATGTTCCAGAGCGTTGGACAGCCGCTGGGACACGAAACAGGAAGCTCCGTACATTCACCAGGGACTCACAGAGCTATGGAAAATGTAACTGTCCATGTGCTCGTTCTCATGGACAACACAATTCAGTTCTGTTTTGAAAAAGATGTGTAAGAAATCTTTGTAAGATGTTTTTAAACTTTCACATTTTATATATTGTTAATAATATTAATGCATTTGTTGTTGTTTGTTATAGCACTTTTTTGAATACTCAAAGACACTTTACAGTGCATTATTCATTCACTCCATACTCGGTGGTGGTAAGCTATCATTGTAGCTACAGCTGCCCCGGGGCAGACTGACAGAAGCGAGGCTGCCAGTCTGCTCTTACACATCTCTGACCATCACCGACACTCACGCAAACATCACTTTTCATGTTATTACATTCATGTTAGGCAATGTGGGTGCCCTGCCTAAGGACACAACATCATCAGCACCTGATATTCCATATTATTGTCCCATTTTAATTAAATTTAAATGTACTTTTAGCACAGGTCAATCACAACACTATTTGCATCCACAGATTTTTTTTAGGGCGGAAACAGATCACCATAAGAAAGTAGACATTTTATTACTAAATATTGATTTATTTAATATAGATTATGCCATGATGATAACTTGACAAGCCTTACTTTTAACAAAAAAAAAAGATAATAATAATAACAAAATATATACAGGCCTAGTGTTGCTGTGTCAAATGTGTGTGTGTGTGTGTGTGTGTGTGTTTAAACTCCTAGTTTAGTTTGCTAATTATGATTTTTTTTGGGTTTAGTTAAGGCTTTGTCTTGGTTATCTTCATTCTACCATTCACCTTCGCCTGAATTTCTCTATTTCCATAAAGCTTTGAGTCAAGTGTTCTTCAGTGAACTGCATACATTATACATTTTGTTCCTCCAGTTTTAGTCTGAGTTTGAAGAAGAGAGCTGCGTGTAATGGGCCCATGTAGTGAGACCTCTCCCTTCTGTTTTCACTGCCCTGTGTGTGCTTCTCCTGGTTAATATTCAAACGCGCTGCTCCCAAAATCAACAGGCACTTTGGACCGAAAAACACTCCAAAACACTCCAATTTGAGCCTCTTCGGGTCAAACTACTTGAATAGGGAGTGTTTATCCCCATCTTGAATTGGGTTGGGTCCTGGGTTAGGTCTGGATTTTGCGTTGTTTGTCTTGTTGTAATCTAATCCTGGTTTAATACTGGTCTAATCCAGTTTTTTCAATTCCTACAACGATCGGATTAGAATTGTCTGGTTTAGTCCGGGTTTAGATCTAGTTTGGGTTTAGGGTTATGTTAGACCTGGCTATACTTTTAAGTAGTTTAACCCTGGTTTTGACATGGTTTAATGTATTTTTTTGTTTTGTCAAGTTGAATTTTAGTCTTGGTTTAGTCCTGGTTCAGTTCTAGGTTGGGTTTAGGATAGGGCTATGTTCAGTCTGGATTGATCTTGTGTTTGTTTTAGTTTTGTTTGGTCCTGTTTTTGTCTAATCCTTGTTTTATCCTAGTTTTGTCACTCCTGGTTTGGAGTTATTGTACTATTGGTTTAGTCCGACTAGTTCTAGTTTAGTCTAAGTTTCTTTCCTGGTTCGAACCTAATGTAATCCTTTCCTAATCCTGGTTTAGTCCTATTTTAATCCTTCTGTAATCCTCGTTCAGTCCTAGTCTCAGTTCTTTAGTTTTAGTCCAGGTCCAATCATTAGCGTGCCCTCCTCCTCTTTTGTCCCTGTCTGCTTTTTTAAAAACTCATCCCATTAAAAGCTTTCTTCTCACTGCTGCTCTTTGCGTTGTTTGGCCGGGCCCGGGGTTGCTACGGTGACGTGAAATGCCACGGTTGAGAAGTCAGAGGTCGAGGGTCGTCAATCGGCTCCGGACAAAAACACACACATTTACAGCAGAGATGAGGACACTAGAGCCCAGACAGCAGCTGAGGGAAACAGGAAGGACAAGCTCCTCAAAGTGGACTACTTCAGACTAATAGTTGTTGTTAATGAAGACGTAGTAGTATGTGGTAGTTATAATACTGGTAGAGGATGTGGTAACAGTTGTTGTATAAATAGATAGATAGATAGATACTAAAACTAGTATCGAAACTAGATCTTAAATGAGGCACTGCTCTGTCTGAGTCTTTGTTAGACTTTAACCTGAGTGAATCATCATAATCAGTATTGAGTATTGAGTCTATTCCTTGATATCAAAATCAAGTTTGAATTTTTGTTTGTGTGACAACACACATAGAAACATAGATCAGGCTGCAGGATTATTTGAAACAAAAATCGAAATTTGAATGGACGCAATTAGTAAATTGCAAAGGCTGCAGCCTTTGAAGTACCATAATTTCCCCCAAAAAACAACAAAATCTCTGTCTTATTCTGCATCAAAACGTCTAACCCTGTAGTTTAGATCTGTATAAACATGTTCTGAAATGTGATTCTTGTGTTGGTTTGCCAGTTCATATTTCTCTTTTTGTCATTTCTTCTGGACATGTTTAAAATGTGAACTTTGAACAGAATCCTATCATTAAAACATCAATCATAAATGTAGTCTTTATGTTTTTCAGAAATAAAATCAAACTGTTCAGCCCTAATTGATCAGAATTCACTTGGGATCTGAACCAGCTATCTTCTGATTTGTGGGCAAAAGCATTTATGAAAAGAATAATAGTCATAGTTGATTTGAAATATAGCAGCAACCAAAAGATTGGAATAGCTCCATAAAGTAATCTATTTTATCAGTCATCCAAGGTAAGAGCAAATGGTCTCTGAAGCATCAAAAGAATGAGGGGTTGTAAATTTAAAATGGCGGCACATAGCTTTGGGGCTTGTTGCTTAATTCATTGCCTGTAATAATTTACAAAATAGTTGAAAATTTAATGCAGGAAAATGTTTTATTCTGTCTCCTCAATGTCAGTCCTTCCGTGAGTTGGAGTCTTTTAATATGAAAAAAAAAAAAATAATAATTTAAAAAAAAGAAAAATAATAGTTGGAAATAGTAGGAAGTAAAATTGGATCGTATGGATGATGGTTAAGCAGTAGCAGAAGTCGTAGTAGCTGTAGGTGTACTAGTGCAAGTACTAGTACTAGTACAAGTAATAAAAGTAGTAAAATTAGTAGTAGTATTAGCTGTGGTAAAAAAAACAAAAAAATAAACGAGAAGGCATGCGTAACTGAATTAGGAATGTGTTGGGAAAGTGAGGAATATGTGTAGTTTATAGTTTAAAATTAACTGGTTCTATTTTCATGTTTTTTAAAAAAGAAAAATCAGTACTTCTAATTAGTACAGATTTTTTTTTTTTCTTGTTATGAAAATTTGACTTGATTACCGCAATGATAAAAACGCTCTTTTTTCTTTGGACAATATGCTATGATTTTCAGCATTAAACCATAGTACTTTCTTTTATATTCCCATGTGGCCTTATATCTGTGTAATCTGTTCTGATAAATCTCAAGATCACTCTAAAGCTATTCACGAAAGTTTAATTCCTGTCCTGTGAAGTGTGATTTGTTAGTATCGATACCTGCTCAAAGTAACATCTATCTTCAATACTCGCTTTAGGGTTGATTAAGATATTGATTGAAACATGATAACCCTACTTCTTATCCTAATTTCTTCCCACCCATTTCTGTAGTGTTAGCAGTTTGGCGTTGTCCTTGTTTACAATGTAAATTAGCCACGTGCTCTTGGGTTACGGGCAGTGTTTTGCATCACCTTATCCACATGTAAATACAGGTGTGCCTTTGACAAAGTGTCCATGCATGAAGCTGCGAAGGCTGAACCCGACCCCAGCAGTGCGGGTGGGATCACGGCTCAGATTACCAAAAAAACTCCCTGACATGAGCAAAAAGGGGAATTTTCAGGATAGATTTCTACTAGAATTGGGGCTATTCTGCATTCAAAATTGTAACTGGATAGAAGTTATTCTAAATTTGGACACAATTTCACCATGTTCAACCTGCTTCCACAATTAATAATTCATTTTAAACTAATAAATCTTGCTAATCTAAAAACTCTAATTATGAATCACTCCTTAGCCATTTGAGAGTTAGAACAGTAGTAGTTTAGAGTAGAGTAGTTTAAATCCACTCCAGACCAGGACTAATTTAAGACTAGACCAGGACTAAACCAAGACTAAATTAGAACCAACCAGGTTTAAACCAGGACTGAACAAGTAAATCAGGAATAAACCAGTGCATAAGATGGACTAAACCTAAACTAATCCGTGCCTGGGTGCATTCACACATGAGCACACACTCCACAAACTGGGACTGAACCAGGACTAGAACAGAACCAAAGCAAGTCTACATTAGGTCTAACTGAAACCAAACCAGGACTAAACCAGATCTAAACCATTTGGGGCTCCATCAGAACCTATGTTGAGCTGTAAGTTGACCATAGCAATGTTACCCTCCCCTTGACCCATATAAGGACCAGAGCCACCAGTCGGGACCCCTGCTGTACAGATGGAGTCCTGTCTCAAGGGAGGAAGACATCAGGTGTACCTAAGATCTTACCGTCTGCTGCACATCAAGGTGGAACATCGACCTATAAAATTAATTAAGCGTACAATTGTATACTGTATTATCATGGCTAACTGTCAGCCACAAACAAGGATCAGGTGTTGAACAAGGAGTAATAGTACTGCTGTTAGTACTTGCACTCCTTTAGACAGTTTTGTGTTGGGCACTGTATTCTTTTGTACTTTGGCTTGTTGAATTGCTGAACGCTGATGTGTCCTCAGGCCTTCTGTCCAGATGCGAGCTTTTTTTTTCTTTTTTTTACATTACACCACACACTCTCTATTTCTTCATTGGCAGCATTTAAAAAAAAAACATCAAACCGAAATTCCATCCATTTAACTTTTTTTCCCCTTCTCTTGTCTTGCAGAGTTCAGATGGGCGGAGTCATGGCTGCGTCCTCCTCCCTACATCACTTCCTCCTCCTTCTCCTGTCCTCCATCTTGTTTCTGACCTCCTGCCTTGCCGCGCCTACTGACATTTTGTACCGTGTCCCCGAAGAACAACCCCCCAACTCCCTTATCGGCAGTTTGGCTTCCGACCAAGGCCTCCCCGACAGCGGACACCTTTACAAACTCGAAGTGGGCGCCCCCTATCTACGAGTCGACGGCAAAACGGGTGACATTTACACCACGGAAATCCCGATTGACCGTGAGACCCTCAAAGATTGCCGTAACCTTTTTGACGATGACAAATGCTTCCTGGAATTCGAAGTCTCCATAACGGACATGGTTAAAGGTATTGGATCGGGACCTAGGTTGATAGAAGGCCGCATCGAAATTTTGGACATTAACGATAACACCCCGCAATTCTCCTCTCCCGTTTTGACGCTGTCCATACCGGAAAACACGCATGTTGGAGCGCTGTTCTCGATCCCCATGGCGAATGACAAAGATTCCGGCATCAATGGGGTGGACAGGTACTCGCTGAGCACCAGAGACGATTTCGAGCAACTGTTCAGCCTGCAAGTTGCAACGGATTCAGACGAGAAAGTGCCGCAGTTGGTGGTCATGGGTAATTTGGACAGAGAAGCCAAAGAGTCGTACGATATGAACATTCTGGTGGTGGACGGTGGGACGCCCGAGAGGCAGAGCAGCGCCTTGTTGAGGGTGATCATAACGGACCAGAACGACAACGCGCCCAAGTTTGAAAAGAGTCACTACGAGGCCAACCTGCTGGAGAACAGTCCACTGGGACACTCCGTCGTACAGGTGGGTGCAGAGACACGGGGGTTTTGTTTTGGAGGGAATTATAGCAGGTACCAACAGTAAGTGAAAAAGAACAATATATAGACAGTGTTTGTTAATTTATTTATTTGATAGGGATACGTCTGTACATTAGACATTTAACATACATTATTAGCCAAGGTTAATTTGCAGTGAAGACCTTTACAAAAGGCAAAAAAAAACACACAGGGTTCAATTTATGATTTAACAATATACAAATGCAGGTCCTCACTCAGGGTTTATTACATGTCTGACTCTTTAAGACACGTTTCGCTTCATGTTTAAAAAAAAAATAGTTTAGGTCCAGTTTCAGCTCAGGAGTGGAGCCCTGGACAGAAAATACAGACTGTCCAAAGGATGTTTTTCTCAAGAGAGAGAGAGAGAGAGAGAGAAAAAAAGCATTAACACAATAATACATTTTATATAAAAAGTAAATATTTAGAAAATAAAACTCAAAATAATGAATAAACATAATAATATATGTCAATATAGTTTAAATACACAAAGATTATCTGTCTATTAAAGGCACTGTACTTGATTTTACTCTTAAAATTGTGAAAAACAGAACTAGTTCATTTTAAACAGTCCCACAAACATCCCAGTACCATCCTAATTACTGACAGTGATACATTTATAAGCACTTTTCACATCTTTCAGAAACCAGAGCAGAGTTTGCCATCAGAGTAAAGCAAGCAACAACTAGCATGCTAGCGTGCACTTCCTGATTGTGAGTTAGTAAAATGCTTTATAATTAGATGCAGATGGTACATACGGAGTGAACATATTCTGACCTGTTCATGCAATATATCTGCACTGGGGCAAAACACAATAGAATATTTCCTACGAAACCTAAAAATTCAAGTAAAAAGTTACCAGATTTTAGCAACAGACAACTTTGTCAGTTCACATCAACCACAAACCATGTATTCACTATTGATAAAGTCTGTGAGGTTTTTTATGCAAAGGCAATCACAAAACTATAGCTAAAAATGTCTCAGATCATTACACTGGAAACTAACTAGCATATTTTTCCACTTTCAGTTTGACTGTCCCTTCATCAGAACCATTATATTAGCCTGTCTGCATTCAAAGCCTGCTCTGATCTGAAACTAATACAGTCTATATGACGGAGTGGAAATAGCCCATAGGCTGCAGAGTGGGCGACCTCCCCGCTGAATCCAAATGACTGGCTCATACTCTGATTGATTAATAACAGGCTCCACGTCCTGACGAGCCGTTCTAAAATCATTAAAGCCCTCTGCAGCCACTCGCACATAATTACAACTTAGTCACAACTTCACTGACACCTGTCCACTCACAAGAACACCAAAACCATCAACTTTAGCATAGAACATGTGTTTTGGGCATTTACTACTACTGTGACATTGACTGTGACTACTACTACTACTGCTACAAGTACTACAAATGCTTTAGTGCTACTACAAAAACTGCTGCTAATACTCTTTAATTAATGTATTATGAATATTACTAAAACATTTACTTGTATTACTACTAATATGACTACTCTTCTATTACTACTAGGAAAAAAAAAAAAGTAAGAAGTATTTTCATAAAATGCACTTTTTACGCAGATGGAGTGTTTTATTCATGCACGCATTAGTATCTAATAGCTAATGTTCACCCTATGTCACCAGACGCTTCAGTGCACAACATTGGTTACTTAATAATCCAAAGAGAGAGAGAGAACTGAGGGAAGAGAGAGAGAAAGAGGAGATTGAGTAAGAGACAGAGAGAGAGAGAGGTGAAGCTGGTCGTGGGAGAGTAGTATTCTGTCACATATTAACACAACACTTAACCTTTGAACCAGAAACTGTGTCTCCAAATGTCCATAACAGAACAACTACTGAGACTGAACCAGGACTGAACCAGGATTGTCAGAAATTAAGGATAAATTAGGTCCAAACTCGAAACCAAGTAGTGTGTTTTATTGAAGAAACCAGGACATCGACCAGATCTTGACCTGGTGAATGTCCTGGCACTGTACACGAAATAAAGTAGAACTAGTCCAGTAAATCATCTTATTGCACCAGTTTATAGACCAAAATGAGATATCAGCCGAAACCGTATCATGGAACCGATATCCTATTGATCAAAATGTTCAGTATCAGCCCCGATATATCCAATGCCAGTATCATATCGGTGCTTTCCTCTAAGTGGTATTTGTAGCCGGCGTAGTAGCAGCACAAGCATCAGTGGTCCTACATTAAGCAAAAATCTGAGCTTTAATCCACGTTAAAATGTCGTTACCTCCTTAGAACATACCTGGACTTGTGTTTTGGTTGATTTACATAAGTTTGAGTTAGTCTGTCATCTACAAAGCTCAAAATGCAAGTGAAAAAGTTAACATCATAAACATACTTTTAGTTTAGTAGAGATTAGCAATTCCAGGGCTGAAATCATTCAAATGATTGTAGTGAAGGTGTGTGGAGATTAAAAACACAGTGGAGCACTTCCTGTATTACCACACATGACATCACAAGTGTTTTCTGTTTGAGAGAAGAACTAAATATACAGGGTTTGTGTGTTAAACATGAAACAAAACACAACTCCAGATATGTTTGTGATTAGGAAACAACACTATGGAACAGTTCAGAAAATAGCGTAATATGGGTCCTTTAAGTCACTCACAAAGTTTTTTTTAGTGCATTCAGTATGTGCTTTAGCTCCGTTAGCATTCCTCCTGTCTACTCTTCCACAGCAGCCCCTCTGTACCGCACACATCACCACAAATATCCCTAAACCCTTCCATCCCGCACGTATCCACGGCTCTAAACCGCCTTTTCAAAATGGCTCCAGATTATCCACGCTGCACATTGCGATTATTGGCCCGGCAGGATTGGCCTTAGCGCGTTTTCAATTCATTTCACTTACCTGTGCCGCGGTGGAGCCCCAAGCTGCTAAAACCACCCGGCATTTCAAAAGAGACGCAAGGCCCTTTTCTGCAGATTTTTGTGCTAGTTCCGTCTGATTTTGAGCGGATTTTTTTGGGGATTATTCGCCATGCCAGAGAGGGGAGCGAAGAGTGGGTTGGGGCGTGAAGGGGACACGTTCAGAGCAAGAGAAGAAAGTTTTGAAGCAGGGTGTAGTTAGCAAAGTGGTAGTTTTCAGAAAGATACACAAATCTCAGATCATTTCTATCAATGACAAGACACGACCACACCACGACATCTGCAGATTAACCTGAGACATTTGACCTGCTCCCATCTCAGTCTAACACTACACAGATATAGGAAGATGGGAGCATGGGAGGACATATGACGACATCCAAGGTCATAAACACTCTTTTTTTAGGAGGATGTGATTTTCAACATTAGACGTTCTTTTAATCCAAGTGGCCTTATATCTGTGTAATCCCTCACTCAGGTAGGTTCCATAGTGGACAATAGTCTATGTGTCTATATGTCTGATACAGCTCAAGATCATAAAGCTGTTCAGGAAAGCTTCATTTCTTTCTATGAATGTGACCCTTTATCGATTGGCCATGTGGCCTAGTTTAGATTGTTTATCGATTTGTGATACTTTTGACCCTCATGGCATTGAGTTTAGTCCTGATTTGCCCTGATGCAGACTTGATTCAGTCCTTTTTAGTCCTCCATCTGTAGACCACTGAACATCTTCCATATCCCTGCTCCACCAAATCCCTCCGCACAAACGCTCCATCCACAGGTCATTCAGGCAGCGTTTGGTTTGGAAATCGCCTTCCATTGTCCCTTTTCATTCTTCCACTTCTCTCAATTTTTCCCTCTCACAAAAGATCTGGCGTCCAATTACCAACACTGAGGGACTGATTTGTGTAATTACTGCCAGCTCCGAGCCCATTAAGACAAATAAAAGAAATGTTCCAATGAAGAACCGTTCACTCGGAATGTCATCGGGGAACAATCCAGGGACAGAACGACACGGCGCGATGGATTCACTTCGAGCTCAAACCTTCCTGCAGCTTACACATCGATCCCAAAGTCAATTCAGGGGTTGTAAGGTTTAATGGGAGCCAAACAAAATGTGATTGGTGCACAAGAGGAATTCTGGGTTGTGATTGGTCAGTGTAGATGTGACAATGTTGTTTGGATACTTGAAGGGACACAAAAATAACTGAAATATTGTGATGTTGTATCATCAAAAGTCCCACAGATATACTGTGGGCTGTAGCAATATATTTAATTATTAGCTTATTTGTTTAAACGCATTGGTTTACTGTAGCAGAGACCTAAAAACTGAGGGAAAAACAGCATGATTCTTTTGCTCCATTTCAATGCAGACGACATGAAGAATGAATTGTTATAAAGAACATTTCTCTTTTCTTTTTTGGACTACGATAGTAATCTAGATCCAGACTTGTCAAGGCTTTTTTAAAAGGAAATAGTAGCTATTCAATTCTGTTAGTATCTTGACAATAACGCAATAGATATTGTATCATGAAACAAGTATTTGCATATCGTTACATCCATAGATACTTGGTAGAAGTAGTTGTAGTAGCAGTAGTTGTAGTAGTGGTGGTGATAGTAGTAGTAGTTGCAAAAAAAAGATGTAAAAAAATAACAAAAATGTTCTGAATCTTGGTAGAAGTTAGTAATAGTTGTAGTAGTAGGACTAGTAGTTGAAGCAGTAGTCGCAGCAGAAGCAGTAGTAGTGATAGTAGTAATAACTAGTACCAGTTGCAGAAGAATCAGTATGGTTAGTGACATTAATTTCTGAAGTTTGGCAAGGCTTAACTAATTTACTAGCTTTTAATTGGTAATTTAAAGGGCCTGTACCCGACTTCTTCCCAAGGATTTGAAGCAAAATGTGTCTGGTTCCAGTACAGATATACTGTATAAGCAGCTTTTGAGGTCAAAATATCTCCTCTGTGTGGTGTCTGCATCTAATTAGAAAGTGTTTTATAGTCTGGCGTTTTATTATGAGCATGCTAGTTGCTTTACCGTCACAGCAAAACTGCTTTGGTGTCTGAGAGCTGTGAAAGGTGCTTTTGAACTCGTCACTGTGAATAATTACAATGTTCGGAATGCATAAGATAAGTTGGGAATAAATTTAGACCTCTAAAGAACATAAAAAATGTAAAAATCAGGTACAGTGCCTTTTAAACTAGGCTAATTAAAGCCGTCTTCTATATAAACTGACTCTATCCTAAAAACAGGAAACTTGTTGACATTTGAAAAGTCTAGACTGCCTCAGACCAGGCTGAACTGGTTTCTCTGTCAACACGGGTTAATATTTAACTTTTATAAACTTGTAATGTTTGAGTACTGGTCCAGCTGAGTCTAATCCTGTTTAGACCTGATTTAGATCTGGTTCACTTCTTCAGATCTGGTTTAGATCTGGTTTAACCCTGTTTTAGATCTGGTTTAACCCTGGTTTAGATCTTGTTTAACCCTGTTTTAGATCTGGTTTAACCCTGGTTTAGATCTGGTTTAGATCTGGTTCAGCCCTGTTTTAGACCTGTTTTAGATCTGGTTCAGCCCTACTTCAGACCTGGTCAAGATCTGGTTCAGCCCGCCCTGGCTTAGTTCTAATTTCACCCGGTTTTATCCTTGGAGTCCATCTTCCTCAATATTTGATTCAGTTGTGCTAATCCTTTTGCTCTGTCCTTCTTGGCCTGACAAAATCAATATGGCCACTGGAACGATCATTTCAGTTTGCGCTTCTTTTGAAATCTGGCCCGAGCGGCACGCCTGGGTGACTCCTCTCTGCTCCATCACACAGGGAGGCCAGCCAAGCGCACGGCTCAGGGAAGAATCCACTCACACCCAAGGATTTGTATCAGGTCTGGGCTGAGAGAAAGATAACTTCAAATAAGGGGTCATTGCAGAGGGTTCAGAACGTTGTTGGAATAGTTTAGTTTGTGGTCGTGGTTAGATTTAATTTCAGTTATATATTTTTTTTATGTTTCCTGTGTTAGTTGTGAGATAGGCCTGGTTTAGATCTGAGTTTGACCTGTTTTCATTTTGGTTAAATCCTTCTTTACAGTTTTTAGAATTCAGTTAGTGCTGGTTTAGTCCTGGTTTAGTTCAAATCCCTTTTGAGACCTGTTTTAGTCTTAAGTTTTTGTTTATAGACTAGTTATAGTGCTGCATCAGGCCTAGGTTACACTTAGTTTAGTCTTGGGTTTTTCTGGTTTTGATCAAGATTAGTCCTGGTTAAATTCCATGGCTTAGTTCTTGTTTCTAGACCCTGTATGAGGCTTGGGTTAGTTTTAGTTTAGTTTCGGTTAGTCTTGGCCTGGTGTAGAGCTGGATTAGTGTTTAGTCTTGGTTTAGTCCCTCGTTGGTCCTAATTTAGCCTTTAGACTTGAGTTAGTCCTGGTTTAGTTCCGGTTTTGGTCTATATCCTCCCTGGTTTGGTTTAGTTTTTTTTCATAGACCTGGTTTAATCCTGTATTAGACTTGCTTCAGACTTAGCTCGCTTTAGTTAGTTTAGTCAAGATTTAGATCTTGTTTAATACTTGTTAAATATTACTTATTCTGACCTTGCTTATAACTCTCTTTTGCTCCCGTTTAGTTCTCTGATTTTCTTGCCCCATCTTAGTCCTGGTTAAGACCTAGCTTAGCCCTGTTTTAGCCCTGTATTAAGTCAGTTATTGTTGACCACTCATGTGTCTTTCATTTGCGCTTTGGTTCATGCCAGGTCCTCCTTGTTTCATCTTTCGCCGTGCCTTTAACCTTGGCGTTTTACATTCTTGTTGTTTATGCTCTCCGTCGATGTCACCTCATATTTTTAAGACTTACATTTTATAAGATTATTTTCTGTAGTGCTGTTTTGGACTCTTTCCAGAAAAACAACAAACCCAACAACAAGAAAGAACAGGACAGGGCAAAGCAGAGGAGGCACAGCTTTCAAGACCAGATAATGGGCATCAGATCAGGTGGGGAGGTGCTGTGGGGCCGGGTTTAGTCTGGTTTTAGCCCTGGTTTAGATGATGATAGACCGTTTAGATTTGATTTAGTCCTGACATAGTTTGTTTTGGGTAAGACTTGGCTTTGGGTAAAACGTGGCTCAGTCTTGTTTCGATTTGGTGTTAGTAGTAGTTCTAGGCCAGTTTTAGTTCTTGATTTAGACCTGGTTTCAATTTTGGTCAGTCTTGGTTTAGTCCAGTTTTAGTCCTGGTTCAGATGTGATTTGGTTTGGGTTAGACCTTGTTTAGTGTCAGTATGGACTTGGTTTAGACTTGGTGATGTAGGAATAGTAGTTTTAGTTTTATGCTCAGTTTAGTTCTTTTTTTAACGTGGTTTGCAGTTGGGTCAGTCTTGGTTTAGTCCAGTTTGGGCTTGGTCCTAGTCAAGACTGGGTGTGGACTTGGTATAGCACTCATCACATTTTAGGCCTTTTGAGATGTAGTTTCAGTCCTGATTTAGGGGAATGGTGAGGGACTCTGTAATCCCCAACCCTATTGATACTTTATAGCGTGTGATCCTAACTGTAGGCTCTTCTCTGTCTGAAGCACTGGGACTCAAGTTAGACTTTAATCTGGGCACAATCAGAAAACAGTTTTAACACAGTCTGACCATAACAAAATGACTTAGTTGGAACTAAAACAGGTGAGTTAATTTGTGCTGTTAAACAAGTCCCTCTCAAGTAGCACTACAGTCACAAGCTTGCTATCATTAGCCAACAGTTTTGCAGATAGTCACTTTCACTTCACACTCACTTTTTTGTTGAAAATCAAAGACCTAAACAGGACCATGAACGTTCGCATTCATCACAAACTCCTGAAAATGTGTTGTTTTCTGACTATCTTAAAGCTTTTTTTGGTAGTGTTTGCCAATGTGTGCACTGTGTCACCTCCCAGCATGATGTCACTGCAAAGTATCAATTCCTTTTTCACATCTTGCTCTAAAACGATGGCTTGGAGTTGCAGGAGGAGCAGTGATGACAGTAGCAGAATAGCCAGCGCAGCAGTCACACCTGGCCTGCGTTACAATCAGCTGTTTGATTCATTCACACAGCGCACCGACCCACTTTCCACACTCCAACATCACTGATCATCCAGGCAGCTCCATGGGCTCTGCTGAGGGCCCACATGTGCAGACCAGGCACTTTCTCCATGACAGGAAAACAAAGAGGGCTAAATTAGGTACCAAGACTAAGCACATGCTGTGTTCTTATGCAAGAAGAAGTAGACCGCTATTTTCCAATTTACTTATAGCTCAAAGTTGTTGCTGCTTGTAGAGCTATTGTTTGGTTAATGCTAGATATACTTGCTACGTAGATGTTATTTCTTTGCCTGGAATGTCCCACTAAACATTAAACATATATCTATCTCCATAAAAAAAGCAAGCCAAGTTACAGGTTAGATCTGCGTAGTGACAAGCCCACTCACAGTAGTATGATAATTATTTCCAACTCAGTTTCGATAATAATGATACTCAATACCGACCCTGATCGCATGATGATTAGCTGGTTTCTTTAGACAGTAGAATGACATTTACTAAGTCATAGTACTTTCTTTTATATTCCCATGTGGCCTGTCTGTGTAATCCCTCAGTCGTCCAGGTAGGTTCCATCGTAGTCCATTGGCGTATACTAGTCTATGTGTCTTATACTTGTTCTGATAGACCTTATTATCAAGCTATTCAGGAAAGGCTCATTTGTGTCCTGTGAATGTGACTTTGTATCAATCTCTTTTAGTGTCTGATTTTTGATACTTTTGACAACCCTAGCCTCGAATGTCCCATTAATTAAAAACGTATCTCTATAGACAAACAGGCCAAGTTATAATTCAGATCTGTAGAAAGGCGAGGCCGCTCACAATAGGAATAATGCATGTTTTTCAAGATGCCTGTGTAATCCCTCAGTCTTGCAGGTTTGATTCATAGTAAAACAAACAATCAATTCAGTCAAAACAAGGAAAACAATAGGGCTAGGCAGTATGCTAAAAGGTGTGAGAGCACCCATTTTTGGGACCTGAACCATTAAGTAAAATATGACTCAGTTCACAGTTAGTGTAGTTCAGTAGACCTAGCCAGCAAACAGAAACTGTGAAGAAATAGGTGTGTTAGTTTCAGTGTAGTTAGCTCGTCCCTTCAAGTAGGTATAAGGCAGTGTCCAATAGTAATCTGTCCAGAACTGAAGAAGCAGCTTGGATGAGCCGCAACATCTTCACTCAAAAAACCTTTTGTCCAGTTAAATTGAATTTAGAATTGACTTTTTCAAGATGTGTTTGAGCAATATTAACATCTCCAATAAAATGTGCTAATTTAATGCTAGATGTGTTTAATTGCATGCGTACTGTGGAACATCCCAGGCAAAGCAATAACATCTCCATGGAGTCAAGCAGGTGGCAGAGCCTTTGCCCTTGAAAACTTTCATAGTGTACTTTTAATGTGAGAAGTTACAGTAGCACCCGCAGATGCTTTGGTATAGAGGCATTGCTCTGATTGGTCTGAACTGATAACAAGGGGGACACTCTTAGCCACATAAGCTAATTATTCATGGGACAGATTCTAGTTATTCACTGAAATTATACTGAATTCTGTACTTTATATATATCAGTATATATCAGTAAAAATAAATTACTTACTACTACTCAAGCCAATACCTTAAGTGTTTTTATTAAAACCAGAAAAAGAGGTAAGGCTTTGAGAGTTTAATTAGAACAGTAATGAGAACACCACTCTCCAAAGCTGCTGGTTGTGTGGTCTGAAGTGGTCAGTACCACAGTCTACATTTTGCACCTCTTCCACCCACCCGATCTCTTTATCTCCCTGCCACATCTGAACAGCCATTTGTTGATGTTGAACCATCACTAATTCAATAATTCCCTCCCTTTTGTTTCGACGCAAGGAGGAGATTTTGAAAGCTAGCATATTGAACGCCCACACGACCAAAGCTAACCCAAGAGCGTAGCGGGTCATTTGCGGCTAATGGACAAAGAGTTAGCGCTAATGTTGGGATAATTATCAGAAAAGCCACGGTCCATTTGAAAACCAAAGGAAATGGAGGTAATTAGCAGATTAAGAAATACGATCAGTCAGCGCAGTATCACTTAGAACTGATCCATCAAACGTGTCCATTTGAGCGTATAGGGCCATTGATAGATTTCTACATTGCTCTGTGTAATTGGGTGAAATATAAACATTAGCTATTTCTTCAAAGAGAAATTCAAAACCACCGAATATTATAGCGGCCCATTTTACTGAGCTTGTATTTCTATAACCTCAACTGTGATATATTTAAATAAAATATTTCAGCTGAAATATCCACAGTAAATATATTTAATAGTCTTAAAATATATTTATTTAATGTGGTGCAATTCCAGCTCCCACAGATGAATGCTGCCATCGTGTTCTTGGGCAAGACACTTTGAGTATGAATGTGTGTGTGAAGGGGTGAGTGGTTTCTTGGTGTAAAGCACTTTGAGTGCCTTGAAGATGGAAAAGTGCTATATAAAAATGTGACCATTTACCACTTAATAATTTTGGTCATATGATACAAAATTAAATGACTATAAGACAATCAGTACCATCATATTCTTGTTATTTGAAGGGAGATTAAATGGACTGTGTAACAGCACTAGTTTATGACTACTAATAATATTGAGAATAAATTATTCATATAGGTTGACCTAAAGATAACATTAAAAAATATATTATGTAAATGTGTATTACAGAGCAAAACAGAAGTACAAAAGCATCTTCTTATTAAAAAGAAATCATTATTATTATTATTACTTTTTTTTTTTTATTATGGTTACACAACTGTCTACTATACTGTTACTTTGAAAACCAGTTCCTATAATTTTGGAAAAAAAAAACCAAAACATAATAAATATTTAACTATTGACTGCAGAACCAAAACAAAATGCCAGGAAAAATGAAAATGCCTCATAACAGTATATTTTTATTCTGTCTTTCAGGTCCGAGCCACTGACGCCGACAGTGGTGTGAATGCTGAGATCGACTACGCCATCCACCAGGCGTCTGACACAGTTCAGCGGCTGCTCCGGATTGACCGCTCCACCGGCGTCATCTACGTCAAGGGCCCCGTGGATCGCGAGGAGGAGAATTTCCTCAAGTTCTTCGTAGTTGCCCGAGATCGCGGTCCCAACTCCAAAAGCTCCAAAGTTTTAGTCACAATCGTCATCAAGGACCAAAACGACAACGCGCCCTCCATCGAAATCCGCGGAATCGGGCTTGTTACACACCACAACGGCGTTGCTAACATTTCTGAAGACATGCCCATCGGAACGGCGGTTGCCTTGGTGCAAGTTTCCGACCGCGATGAGGGAGAAAACGCTGTGGTGACTTGCGTGGTTGCTGGCGACGTACCCTTCCAGCTTCGCCCGGCTAGCGAATCGGCAAACGATCGCAAACGGAAATACTTTCTACAAACCACAACGCTTTTGGATTTTGAGCTTGTTAAGGATTACCGTATTGAAATTGTGGCAGTTGACTCCGGAAACCCTGCTCTCTCTAGCACCAATTTTTTGAAAGTGCAGGTCACAGATATTAACGATAATGCGCCAACCTTTTCGCCAGCAGTCCTTGAAGTGGACTTTGCTGAAGAAAACCAACCAGGGGATAAAGTTTTGGATGTTATTGCTGCAGACGCAGATAGTGGCATGAATGCAGAACTTGTTTATAGCATTGTGGAGGGAACAGCGCGACGGCTGTTTGAAGTCGATACAACCACTGGGGAGATTAGGGTTAAAAATCTTTTGGACAGAGAGGAAACAGAGAGATACGAATTCCGTGTTGCGGCAGCTGATAAAGGAGTACCAAGCAAAACTGGTACTGCAACTGTTGTCATTAATGTCTTGGATCGCAATGACAATGATCCCAAATTCATGCTAAGCAGCTATAGCTTTTCCGTCATTGAAAACATGCCTCCACTCAACCCTGTTGGCGTAGTAACTGTTTCGGATGCCGACAAAGGTGAAAACGCAAGAGTTAAGTTGTTTGTTGAGCCGGATAACGGAAAATTCTTTATCCAAAACGGGACAGGAACTATTTTGTCCAGTATTTCTTTTGACCGTGAAAAGGAAAGCACGTATACTTTCCGTCTAAAAGCAGTAGATTCTGGAGACCCACCTCGCTCCTCCTATGCCGGCGTGACAATTAACGTTTTGGACGAAAATGACAATGCCCCTTATGTTACCAAACCATCCAATTCATCTTACACATTTCTAACCCCGCTAACTCCGCCTGAAACAACCATCGAAGTGGTTGAAGCCGAGGACATTGACTCTGGACCTAATTCAGATTTGGTTTACACAATTACAGGAGGCAACCCTTACGGACTATTCCACATATCGCCGTCAAATGGAGAAATCACTCTGGCACAAGAATTCACTGGAAAACACAACGGACTGCATCGTCTGGTTGTAAAAGTTAGCGATAAAGGAAAACCGCAACGCCACACCACAGCTTTAGTCCACATTTATGTTAATGACACCAAATCGAATGTATCACAAATCGAAGCGCTTGTTGGACACAGCTTGTACACCCCACTGGACCACGACATCGCCGGAGATCCAAACTACATCCTTGCGCAACGTAACACACACATTCTATATGGTTGTTTGGCCGGGCTTGCTGGTGTTATAATGGTTATCGTCATTGTCGTTGTGCTGCGCCAACGCTTGCAAAAAGATACAAAAAGCGGCTACCAAGCGGGCAAAAAAGAAAGCAAAGACTTGTACGCACCAAAGCAGGGACCGAAAAACAACAAGGCTAAAAAGACCAAAAAGGGGAAAGCGCCAAAACCGGCAAAACCACTAGAGGAAGACGAGGAAGCTAGCTTGCAAAAGGGGCTAAAGTTCAATCTCATAAACGACAACGTGAATGACAGCCCGAGAATCCATTTGCCACTCAACTACCCGCCCGGAAGCCCCGATTTGGGACGCCATTACCGCTCGAATTCTCCCCTTCCTTCCATTCAACTGCAACCGCAATCCCCGTCCGCATCCAAAAAGCACCAAGCCGTCCAGGACCTCCCCGCAACCAACACGTTTGTTGGGGATAACAACTCCACCGGCTCGGATCAGTATTCGGATTATAGCTTCAAGGCACCGAAGTACAACAACAAACAGGTAGGCGACTACGCTAACACGCCTATGTACAACAACCACAACATCTACTGGACCAACCGCGTGTGGTAGCCATTTTGGGGACTATTTCCATCCACTGCACTGACTTTCACCGACCCCTTTGACCCTTTTATTTTACGTTCACCTTATACAAAAGCCGCCATCTTGTTTTTGCTTCATCATTGTTTTCATTTTTTTTTGTTGTTTGTACATGTGCTTGGACACAACCACTTTCACCGTGAAGGATTAAAAAAAGGGATAGACCAAAAATGGGTCACCAAAAATTATTTATCAATGAACAATTTTTGAAGGATTGTTAATATTTCTTTGCTGTAAATGTTTATTATTGTTTTTTTAAAATGGACTTGAAATGGTTCCATATTGGTCTATCCTTGACTTATATGTGATTTGCATTATTTTAAATGTACGTGGCACTGGTTTTGTTCTTTCGAAAAAGCTTTTTTGCTCTGTTACGTGTGTTCTGTTCTATTTCCTGCTTCCGTTTATTGACGGAGACTGTGAACTTTTGTACCTGTTGCTTTTTGAGACAGACTTGGACCAATTTGAAGTGTTCACAAGCAATTTTGAAGTGATTTTAGACAGGTCAGGGAGTTGAATAGTGGAGCAACCAGCGATAAGGATTGTACAAAATATGAAGTTGGAACTGTGTCTTCTCAACCGAAGCTTATTTATGAAACTATTCTATTTTTCAGCCTGAAATTTTTAGATTTTTTTCCCCCCTAAAAACTGCAATTGAGATAGTAAAAATAGATATATACACTTTTTTTTTAGACATTATGTAAAAAATAAAATAGTAAAAATATTATGTAAAAAATAAAATAGTTCCATACAATATAAATAAGCTGTGGTTAAATAAAGACATTCTAGGTTTTCTACACTATGAACTACCAGGGTACAGCTGAAGACATTTAGGTGAAATACAATAGTGCTTTTATTTTGAAAAACCCAAACATTTGCACAGAAATGTCGGGCCACTTCCTCTTTTTGCCTTAAACCTGGAGTGCCTTGGAACTGCTTTATTTACTCAAATTTGAACACAACATTTGGGAATAATGGGGCCATTTTGAGAGCAGACAATCAACCATGAGTTTGTAAATATTAATTATGAATGAGTTTTATGTTTTGTGCTGTTTTGTATTCATTTAAATATTATTGTGTGGTGTGAATGTGTTTGTCAGGGTCCCATTTGTTCAGAATTGAGCACAAAATTAGATAAATTTCATGTTTTGACAAATAATAATGGAGAGAATTTGAGATAGAGACAAGGCAATAAATATATGAACTAAACTAGGTCTTAACCAGGACGAAAAGGGGACTAAACCAGATCTAACCGGGCGCTAGACTAAACTAGTGCTACAGTTTACCTATTTAAAGCACTAGGACTAAATAAAGACTGAATCAGAACTTGACTAAACTAACTAAACTAAACCAGCCATAATCCAGACAGTACAATCTGGGCTAAACTATGTCTAAACGGGCTTAGTCTAATTCAAGAACTAAACCAAGACTAAATTAGGACTAAACCAAAACTAAAATATTGTAATGCTAGTACATGAAACTAAACCAGGTCTATTCTTGTCTCAAATCTCTGCAATCCAACATTATTATTTTCATAAAACATATGAATAATTCTACCAGTATCTATATTATCTCCTCATACCAAAGACTACTACGATATTCCATGGATTAACACACATTTTCATATCTCACTTCTGACCTGTTTGGGACATCCTTGTACAGTGTTCATATTTGTTTTATTACAGAATTTATTTCAATAAAAGTGTTGCTAAAATTTGAAACAATATTTGGTGTGCATTCAATGGGTGGGAATAGGTAAGAGTTTTCATGCTCATCATTCATACATTCATACGAAGAACAAGCTAGCAGTCATGCCATTTGAAGTACTATCCCTAGTGAAATAATACACTTTTTTTTTCTTTTTTCTGTGTTATAATTGTTTATCCTCATCACACACACACATTCACACATGTTTAACAAATAAACTGCATATTTAGAGTGAAACTGCATATTTAGACTCAAAATGTGGTCCACTGTGTTTTTAAACTCCGTACACTTCAACTAGAATCATTTAAACAATTTACAGCCCTGGAATCACAGTTATAGTCACAACTATCCTTTTCTTAGCTTCTTGGTGCACCCGAAGATATTAAAATACTGTCTGTTCTTTCAATTTCAACTGAACAAAAGGTCAAACAAAAGCTTTTTATTGTTTTGTAGAATAAATCAGTTCAATCGATATATCTGTTCACTTTAAAACTACCACTTAATGACATCACAAGTTGGAACAGAGCATTTAGAACGTTGGGGATGTAGACAGCCTGTTATGCAGAAGTATTGCCTTATGTGAGAATGGAGCAAATACAACTCTAGATATGTTTTTGATGAGGTAACAATGACCTAACATGGGTAAAAACTCACTGGAGTAAATTGTGTGTAATACAGGGCCTTTTAACTTTGTGCCAGTTTAATAATATGTATGTATATTATTTTAAAAACTACGTCAAAACATCTGCATTTCTGATCTATTGAAAAAACATTATTAATAATGTTGAAAATATTATTAAAAATGTCAATGTTTTTATACCCATTCATGCCAGACTTGTAAAACGGCACCACAACTATTCTCCTTTAGCCTCCTTAGCTCAGATCTTGTATGTTAGCCAGGCTAATCTCCCCCAGGTGTCCACGGTGACGGACTGATACCCAAAGCTGTGGTAATAGCTGCCATTAGCGGCGCAGCTAACGGCCTTTTCCTGTGTTCCAAATTACAGTCATTTCAGAGAGCAGTGGCTAAAAACGGCATCTGTCACCCAGAGCTCTACACTGTCAGAGACAAGTCCATGTGAGGCTTTGAACCGGCTTAAGGCAGCTGCTGCTACGAGGAAAGGGATGTTATGCTAGGGAGGGATATCCAGCAGTGTTGGCATGAAGCTAGCATTTCAAACTTGATTTTGTTGTAAAAAAAAAAAAAAAAAAAACTTCAGTAGCTGTAAGACTGCAGGATTGAACGGCAAAATCCTGATGTTTGTTGCCAGATGTGCAGATGTTGCCAGATACATTAGCAAAAACACATTAGCAAAAACTATAAAAAGTTAACAAACGAGCCACAGCCACACACCGATAAGCTGCTGAGTCACTATAGTATATATTTTTACGATAGTGTCAGAATACTTTTGAATGAACAATAAGTAGTTAAATAGTTTAGTATGTAGCATTTATAAATCTCCATAATTTTAACATTAGGATAACTGAAAATACTACAGTGTGTGACGATGGCTCTAGAGGCTACTTTTTTATATAATGATAAAACGTAATTTACTGTCATATTGTGGTCTTGTAGTATAGTTCTGATTTTGACAGAACTATTCTAAAACTATACAGGAAAGATCAATTTTTGTTTTCCTGTTTAGCCTATGTTGTTCAGGTTAGCATCTGGGAAATTTTTTTGGACAAACCAAATATCTAAGAAGTTAAATATATTGCTGACAGATAGTACTAGTTACTGGCAAAAAATGACTCATGACGTTTGACCTTTGACCTCTGGCTCCACTGCAACATAATTTAGAACGTGTAACAAAATGGCCTCTCGCATTCCAACCGGATCCGTCACACCGATGTCTCGTCAAACAGGTAAACGAGTCTAAATAAGTCTGGTCAAATCCAAGTTCAAACCAGGGCAGAATTAGATTGAATAAGGCTAAAATAACTTTGGCTAAACAATAGGCACGTGTGTGATGATACATTCTAACACAGGAATAAACAGGTCCTCAACAAAGTCAGGAGTAACTGAACTCATGTCTAGACTTGAGATCAAATAATCTGTCTAATTAATTGAGTAATAAATGAGGTCTTACTCATACGTCTGAATAAAACTAAACCACATCTAAACTAGATCTAGATCCAGGTCAGGTTTAAAGAAATGTGGCTAAACCAGCATCCAATAATCAGTATAAATCTAAAAATAAAGGACTAAACCAGGTCTAAACTAAACCCAAGCCAGGTTAGAAACTAAAAACAGGCTAAACGAACAAAACCAACATAGGTCTAGTTGGGGACCTACAAAACGGGGTCTTGACAAGATCTAAACCAGTAGTAACAAACACTGGACCATAGATATATTTACTCAGGACCAAAATGAGATCTTGACAAGAACTAAGCCAGGTCTAAACCAGGCCTAAACTTAAATGTCATCCCACATTCCAGGCAGATCCATCACCGCGACAGCTAAATGAACCCAGTTTGAAAGTCCTACACAGGGTCTTTGTTGGGACCGGGATCTGGGACAGGTTCTAACAGGTCTGGACCCGAGATGCGCAGATTGGGAGTAGCTGACGGGAGCGAGACACAGAGGCGCTTTTGTGGACTAAACCAACAGCACGAGTCAAAAATGGTCCATCAGTCGTCGTCTCGTAATCCTGAGTGAGGGGGGGGACGGACAGGTGAGGGAGGACAGGTGTGTGGGGACAGGAAGTGGGCGGGGTTTTACACAGGTGAGGATGACAGGTGGGAGGGGCTTATTCGCAGGTGAAGAGGGTAAATGACAGAACATGTGTTTTTAGTGAGAGGCTTGTTAAGGCGAGATTCTTGTGTGGTTTTGAAGGTAGGTCTTTCATAACGTTCTAGGGCAAACCAAAACCAGGTGACAGGGCCGGAAAATTACACAGTGCGTCTTTACACTGAGACTGAAAAAAGTACTGAAGTTAGCATGGATTATGACCAAAACTAAATAGATAAATGAACTTGATCAGGTGTCAGTAGTACAGAGTTTGGACCTTACCTCTAGCTAGTCCATAATTTACCATAACTGTTGTGCTCTTGGGCAAGACACTTCACCTGTGCGCGTCGAAGGACTTACATGTACTTGAGTAACACAGATGCATTTGTACTTCTAAGCGCAGTAAGTTACATATCACACATTATATTTTACGTTTTACTTCCACGTATACTTTGGTTACTCTTCCACTAAACATCTGACGAAATATTTCTGGTGTTTATTTATTTATTTGTGTTTTAATTTTGTTTTGATTTAATCTCTACTAAAAGAATCTTACATAATCAGCATGCCTACTTATGTAACGTAACAAAACAGACCTCTACTTTACTTTCCTGTACTTCTCATTACATATATGAATTCTACTTTTTACTTCAACTTGAGTAAACATATTTTTGAAGTAACATTTCCTTGAGTAACCAATTTGTCCTTGTCACCCAGCATTTGTTGATTTTGTGAGCAAAAACTGGACAAAATTTGCCTATTTCATCCCTGTGTATATTAGAATTACGATAGTTCTTACCAATTAAAAGTCCTCTACCCGATTTTTACCGTCTTAAAAACTTGAAAAAACAGTTTGCAGTGATCCAAAGTTATTGCTCACTTACCTTATGCATTGGGAGCATCCTAATTATTCACCATGATGAGCTAATAAGTGCTTTATACAACTTTAATAGATCAGAGAGGAGTTTTGGCGTTGCAGTAATGCTAACAACAATTAGCATTCTAACTGTGCATTTTCAGGTTACCAGACAAGGACATAGTACATAGCAGACTTATTTTAACTGGAACAATACATCTGTTCTGGGGAAAGATGAATTTTGCTCAAATGCATGGGGGGAAAATTGGTACAGGCCCTTTAGAAAAGAAATTTGTCCCAGTCCACAGACACAAACAAAGCAGTGTGAATGTGGTTAAATGGATCTACACACATACCTGAACTGTTCCTTTTAGTGTTCAAATATAGCAGAAGCCTGTGTCTCTTCTATAGCGCACAGCTAGCCCTCTGCCGGATCCGTATATTAGCGCTGGCAGCAGGTGGTCCGTCTCCGCTGTCTCCCGGAGGTCATGGGTTCCCGTGGTTACCGCCGGGGGTGAAAGGTCGTGGCGGTACATCTGTTTTAACACGGCAGACATGAAGTACAGAGGCAGGCGCTGTCTCCGCTACCAAAATACTCCTCCAACAAGGTTAAGCTAACACGGATACGCTTTCACACGCATTTGTCAAGAGGAGGATCTAAACCCGGACTAGATATTACGCTTCTGTTGTTTCATTGCATCAGGTTTGTGAAGTTGTTGTGCGTTGTTTTGCGTAATGCTTTTGATTATTAATGAAAAATGGCTGTGCGGGAGCATGGGTGACGTAGGTTTGTGGGTTTCGTCTTGTACTGCTAACATTGAGGAGGGTTTGAATAGGGCCCAGTAGAGATTGCTAGATTACTGAAACATGCATTAGTGACATCTAAAACCTTTTCAAGCATGTTTTAGATGTGAAAACAATGTTATAACATGGCAAAAAGCTACAAAAAGTGGACCATTTTCCAGATTTGAGTAGTTAGGAGGAGACCTACTGTACCTAGCTGGGTCATTTTCAAAGCCAAATCGAGCATCTTGGACTGGTCAAGAGTACCTTACTAGAACCCCCTCCCGATCTCAGCTAGAAATCTGGTTTGGAGTGCCTAGCTGGACCCCAGATGGTGGTCATGAGAACCTGACTAGACCCTTCTCCAGATCTCAGCAAGGATATTGGTCTGGAGTACCCAGCTGGAATTTTTGTCATGAGCATCAGTAGGTCTATGTAGTTGAAATTTCCTCCAGATCCCAGCCAGTCACCTTGGTCAGGAGTACCTAGCTGGATCCACCTCCAGATCTACATCAGTATCATGTTATGTAGAGTAACTAGCAGGACTCTCTAGAAAACCTCCAGATTTTAACCAAGATCTTGATCATGAGTATGAGTACCTAGCTGGAATTTTCTTCAGATGTTAGATAGTTATGTTGGTTACGAGTACCTAGCTAGCCCCTCCTCCAGATCTGAGTCAGGATTGTTGTCAGGAGTACCTAGTTGGACCAATCTCCAGATCTGAGCCAAGATCTTCATTATGAGTACCTAGCTGGAATTTTCTTCAGATGTTAGAAGGTTAAGTTGATTAGGAGTACCTAGCTTGACCTTCCTCTAGAGCTGAGCCAGGATGTTGGTCAGGAGTACCTAGCTGGATCCTACTCCAGATGTTAACCAGGATCTTGTTAGCTAGCTGGCGCCAAATTTCGACAGGCTTTTAACCAGATTTTGTTTTTCACATGACAAAAGACCCCACTGTGTCGGTCTCTCTCTTCTTTCTGCCCCTCTGTTGCTTTCTCTCTTTCATTCTCTCTATCCCTCTTTCTTTTTCTGCCTCTTTATCTAACAGATCACCATTTGGAGTGTTAAATCTCTTCTGCCAAAAGTACAGTCAGAGTGTGAGTGACAAGTGCCTGCTAACAACAACTGCTACACGCTACAGCTAGCACGAGCTAAGCAGCGCTAACTCAGGCACCGGCCCAACAATGAGCTCTGAGATGACTGGAATGCCACTCAGTGATTTTTTTTTTTTTTTTTACAAATATTCAACTTTGAAAATAAAAATCTCCAAACAGCTCAGTTATTTGCAAAAAAAAAAAAAAAAAAAAAAAAAAAAAATCTGAATCAGGAAAAAAAAGCTAGTTGGCGAGTTAGCTCAAGTCAACAAACAACTTGCAAATAATAAAATGAACAAGACTAAACCAAAACTATGCCAGGACTTTCCAAAAATAACTACATTTGGTTGAAACAGAGGGATGTGTACGTTATTCTGAAAAAACAAGGAAAAAAATACTAGTAAAGATGCACTATGTAACTTTTCTGTTTGGGGGAGGGCAGCCATGTGCTTGTCTCCATGGAAATTTATCTGGAATGTTCCCAAGTATAGCATTAGATTTAGGCCTATCTATCCTGCCTTTCTTGAATTACTTTATAGATTTAAAAAAAAAACTAATTCATGCTCTCCTCTACGCAGATCTTACCTGTAGGCTAATCTGCACATCTGACTTGTAACTTGGCCTGGTGGCATCTCCTGCTACTTGTCTCTACAGAGGAATAACTATGGAATATTCTGAGCAGTACCATCTCCATGGAGACAAAGCTGGTTGCAAATGCCCCCAAAAAAGTGACACAGTGCAGCTTTAAATCATTTGAAAATAACTGAAATTATAGAAATGAGGTTAATTCAAAACCTAATTCACGTTCAGGTTACGTCGTATATGACTGTGTACGATGAGCTAACAGAAGCTAACAGGAGATAGCGAGGGAAGGGGACACATGCTAATTGGTGTAAATGAATCAGGAAGTAGCGCTAACGGCTTGCTTCCTGCTGTGATTGGGTTAGATCTCGTTATGAGCTGTAATCAGCGCTAATCCAGAGTCGACTTTCAACACAAGTTTGTCAGTTTGAGGACGAGGAGGAAAACTCTACTTTTCACCCCAGGAAGTCAAGTCAATGCCTGGAGAGTTTTACATGGATTGCAGCCATTAAAATTTGAGATTTATATTCGTTAAACACTTTTTTTTATTATCAAGTACAAGTCTTTTTTTTTTTTTTTTTGTATATTAATCCAATATATAGATTTTTAAAAGTACAGATTTGAAGTAACTTAAATGAGTGTGTGTGCAATAGAAAATGGCTTTTTATTTACCCGATAATTAACAGGAAAAATGGCAAATTTATACTGTGTCTATTAATGAACTGAAATGGCGTCTCAGTTAAAGGACCTGTTTTTATAAGTGCAAAGGAGCTGGTAATAGTTTGATGATACTGTTGAACTCATTTTTTTTTGGATTTTTTTTTTTATTTTTTTTTTAATTTTTTTTTTTCACTTTTTATGTATTTTTATCCTGATTAACACTCAACTAACACAAGCATCAGCACAGAAGCAGAAACAGGCCGCATCAGTGAGAGCACAAAAAACACATTTGGCATTGTAATAGGTTTTTTTTTGTTTTTTGTTTTTTAATTAAAACATTTTGACTTTAAGTAATTTGAAAGAATAAACACACCAACTCTCATTTTGAACCATTTTAAACACATCTGAGCCTTGGTCGTTTCTCCCTGTGATCAGTTTGTAGATACAAAGTTCTCATTTTGGCTTCTGTCTTATAAATAAAAAGTAGAAGAGCCAGTCTTTTGAACGGCTCTTTGACATGAGCGGATCCAAAAGATTCGGATCTCATAAATGAGCCAAAAGTCCCGTCACTAGAACCGGAGCACCTTAACTCTATGGCGTCGGATGCCATCATCACAGATAGACTCGCGGTTGTGGACTTTCCATTACCGTAACTCTACAACCGATTGTGCCTCATGTAAATTCAAACAGCATCTCAAAGCAGCGGCGTGGGGCTCTTTAAATATGTTACTGTCATTACGGTAATGTGCTTATGTTGTCCCTCGAAGACGACCAATCAGAGAGGAGGTACCACCGGGATTCTCTTAGTCAGTTTATTTGTGTTAAAGGAAAAATATGTAAAATAGAGGTAATTGTGTGAACAAAAGGCAAAAAGTACATGTGGATACTTCCTTTAACATGATTTTTATGGCTAAAAAAAAGAAAAAAAAAAGTCTAGGCGAGCTATAATGGACTATAATGTGCTCAGTCCTTAAAGGGTTAAGAAGGTGCTGGGGCAGACCACTGTGTGCTGAAGAAAAGGGGTGTCCAAATACCCCAAATACACTGCTAAATTCATATAGAGCTCTATTTTTGTAATGGAAATGCTTGAATAAAGCTTAACACTGTTTTTGCCAAGGCTAACTTTTAAAAATATAGTTATACTTGCTGGTACTTACCTGCGCCGGAGTGTGGGAGGGGCCAATTAGAGGAGGTGCTCGGTAAAAGGAGCTGACCTCAGTGTGCTCGGCGGAGGTGCTGTGTGTACAGGCTGTTAGGGTCATGCTGCTTTTAAAATTGTCCCCTGTGGTTTTTGTAAATCGTGTTCTTTCTGTGTTGATAATAAATGCACCGGGGTCTGCTCTGTTCCTCATCTAAACCGCTAACGTTGCTATCTGAGTGATTTTTTTTTTTTACTTAATTGCTTTATTTAATTTGGCAAAGTGGTTTACAAATCTACACAAGATAAATGAGTAGCCTAATAATGCAAACAGTTTACCCTAAAGGAGACTCCACTTCATCTCGTTTAATCTTCGACCATATCTGTGTGTTTTTTAGATCTATTTTTGACAAACCTGTCTTTATCTCCCTGTACCGCCGCATTCACACTGGGCTCATTTTTCAGACTTTGCTTTTATTTTATTTCTCTGTCTCCGTGGCGACGTGCGTTCTGTCTGGACTATCTGTGATCTGTGGAGGACGCTCTCAGGACACAGGGGACAGAGCTGTGGGGTTTACGCTGATGTGAAAGCTTTCAGAAACACAACGCCAAGTGAGGCTTATATAACAATGCTACATTTGAGCCTGAGTTTCAAAGTGAGGAAAAATGTGCACTGTTGCCATAGCTATTACCTATTCAAACATATTCTATCTTTGATTTGGTCAAAAGTACTCAAAATGGAGTCTACAACAGTAAACTCAAAGCAAATGTATTCCAAATAAAGATCTTGCAATAATACATTTAGAGAAGGCGCTCGAGCTTAATGTTGCCATGGCCAGTTTGGTAATTACACTATTTATCAGGAATATGATTATTGGCCAATTTAATTTACTCATAAACTTGACCCATGTGTGTCCCAGATGTGAGATAAACAATCAGCCTCACATGCATCTCTCATTTGGGTTGCCAGCTTCAATGCTGAAATCCAGTTGGTTTAAATCAGTGGTGTCCAAACTATGGCCCGGGGACCAAGTGCGGCCCTCAGACTTGTTTTTATTGGTCCTCAGGCCTCCTGCTGAACCGGCCCAACTGATGATAAGCAATACTTTTAACAGCAAATTAAACTATTTCTACCACTATAACCTCAAACATCACATTGCAGTGTGGTACAGACCTAAATTAATGTGTTTCAAACCTTATTAACACACAGCGGCTCGGTCAAAGCTGTGTTTAAAGCACCACACTGCACCGATCCCCAGTCTGTGGCCCTCTGCTTCGAATATGTTTTGAGATGTGGGAAAGAAAAGTCTGGGCACCTCTGGTTTAAACCTAAATGCCTCTCTCTGATCTGAATAGACACCACCTAAACCCCAGCCCCTGCAGTCAATCATGAATCAGTGCTAGTGCAGCCTCTGCAGCTCAGTGAGTGGATTCTGAAGTTTCTGAGCTTTCACATGAGGCTTGTCCCTTCACTGAGAACGAGACAGACTTGTATGCGTCCTCTCTCTGCAGGTTAAGGCTCTGAACACACAGTGCACGCAGGCTACATACAGTTCATTTAAGTAGAATTCTCAGTCTGCTCAAACCGGACGTCTGTTACTATAGGTAACCACTATTCAGCGATCTGACCTGTAACTGGCCTGGTTACGACACCTTCTTGTTTCCATAGAGATAGATAAAGGTAATGCCATTCCAGTTATTTCACAAAGAAAAGTAACAACTGAGACCTGTATACACTTGTACCTGATACATCATTCCTTCCTTGTTTCCTTCCCTACGTCCTCACCGTGTCTCCTTGTCTCCTCGCTCCTCGCCGCCGCAGATAAGAGCAGCACTGTGTTTTTTTCTCTTTCTGTGTAAACTCTGTGTTCTGTGGGCCGTATCAGATTCTTCATGTGCTTATCTCCTCCTCTCCTCTCCTTTCCTCGCATCCTCGCCTCCTTTCCTCACGCCTCACTAGCACCCACACCGACCGCTAGCTAGCATTTTTCAAATAACCACGGTGACCAGAGCAGAGGGCTGGAAATAGTCCGGATTTACAATGGAGCTTTATCACAGGTATGACAATGTTATTATAAAGAGTCAGGTCCGAGACTCTCAGTGTGTTTCTGCAATGGCAAAAAGGAAAACAAGATGGAGGGTAAAGCACGCACGAATGAAACAAAATGACAACTTTTTATTAACGTTAACATGAGACAAAAAAATGCCAAAAAAGTTAAACGCAGAAACATTAGACATTCAAAAGATAATAATTTGTTATGGCCCGTTATTTTCGCAATGCATTTTCTATTAGTGGAAAAAAAAAAAAAAACAAAGCCTTCAAGACAAATATAAACTTGTTAAACTCCATTATTTTTCAGTTTTGTTATAAGACATGATTTTAGCTTTGCACATCCATAATTGTACTTGATATTTGCTGAAAATGAAACGTCGCTTGAGTGAATCGTGGGCTGTGAGTGAATCGTGGGCTCTGACAGAACAAAACAGAAGCGTGCGCTGATGTTGAATGTGGAGCAATCATGATCCTCAATCCTAATTTGACCTCAGAGATTAAGACCAGACCAGCCCTAATCCAAGCACTCTGCAAGAATCCACTAAGAGCACAGATTTCACTTATTGCATGCAATACCACCAATTTTTTTTTTTTTTTTTTTTTTTCTTTTTTTTTTTTTAATTTTATTTATTATTTTTATTTATTCTGTTTTTATACATTTTATTTATAATTTTTTTGGTAAAACTTTTTCGATCAATATTTATGTATTTAAGCATTTTATGTTTGCTTTGTTGAAATGTCATGTTTATTGATAAAAAAAAAAAATAAAAAAAAAAAAAGATAATAATAATAATAAATCTGTTTTAGGTAACATTTTGAGTTTTTATGTTGTTATACATTTACATAAATTCGTTTTTTTTTCTTATACAAGTAAATCTGTTTTTTTTTTTTTTTGTTTTTTTTTTTTTCTAAATTTATTTATTTGTCCTATTTATTCAAAATTTTTGCTATTAATTATAATTTTATACTTATTAAAACTGCTGTATTTATTTATTTTTAAACGTCTTTGACTAGTTTGGATTACAGTGTTTGGTTTGTTGGATTACACTGTAGAAACTGTGAAGGGCAGTCATACTTTTGTTGAACATTTTGTTGAAAATATAAAGTAAGTTTATGTTGCACAGGGTCGTGTTGGAAGCAGCGGAGGATTAGTGAGAGACAGATGTTGGTGAAGGCAGCGCGATGCATTTGAGGAGCATGGGACACTCTCTGATCCCTCCATACAGTATTTATAGAAATCTAACAGATGTCTACGGCAGGAAGTGATGTCAAAGCTTTAGTGCTGTAAAGGGACATATGCACACACAAAATACACGAATAAAAGAAACAAATGGACATGACAAAGTTATATAAAGATGGACAAATTTGTATAGTTTTATTTATTCTGTTTTGAAATGTAAGTGGTTATTTTTTTTTATTTTATTATTTTCTCTAGACACGGCTCAGAGACAGCTTCTTACAGTAGTAGTAGTAGTAGTAGTAGTAGCACTTTAGCGATCCTGATTCACCCCTCTTATGTACCATAGCCTCATAATGCATTTAAATACTTCTACTGTAATTCAGTAGGGGGCGGTGACTTTTACGAGATTTGGGGTGGTCAATATTTAGTCAATTTAACAACACCTCTCACAGACGCAAATCAAAACTAAGCTTTTCCTTAGTCCTGAACAAACGTCCTGTATTTCCAGAACAGCCACATGTTCCTCCACACATCCGGGCTCAGACGGCTCGTGAATTGTATTGTTGCCGGACACCGTAAGCCAGGCCCAAACTGTGACCCGCGGGCCAAATGCGGTCCTCAGTCCAATTTTTCTTGGCCCTCAAGCTTCCAGGTGAATTGGCTCATATTACCTTAAACATGACTTTTTACTGTATGAAAATCTATTTCAACAAGGCCATACCAGATATTGAATGTGTCCCATTGAGGATGTAGCATGAAAAAAGGTCTAGTGGTTCAGTCGAACTTGTATAATAACAGATTTGAAGTATTCACTGTATCGGCGAACAGTCTATGATCCCTCAATCGGCCCTCAGCTTTGTCTGTGTTTTCATATGTGGCCCTTAATGAGAAAAGTTTGGACACCCCTGTCATAAGCCTTTTTTTCTTAATAAGTAAATAGTTACAGCGTGAACATCCGACACTGGAGTTGGACCGGACGCAGTCAGAGGCATAATAGTCCCGTTATTCCACTAACGCTGTTACTTCATAAACAGACGGGCCCTTCTACAGCTGCTGTCACTCCACTGCCCTGTCTGGATTCGTAATTTCACACAAACTAGCCTTGGAACTATCTCATGTTTGATTAAATGACAGTCTGTATTTCTAACTAACAGCTAATCACTAGAAACGTTAATAATGTCCTCAATGGGGTTTATTCAGCGCTGTCTGAGCCGGCTGTGGTCCTCAGTACGCACTCGCAGACCCTTAAAAGCAACCGGCGGGCTCTCAGGCTGTAAAAGTGTACGATGAGAGTGTGCCGTGGATTGGCCTCCGTAGCACAGAACAACAGAACAAGTTAATAAGACGTTTGGAGCCGCGATTACTGCAGTGCGCTGAGTGACCAGTAGGGTGTAATAAAATACACTGTGACTTCAACCATGCTTCATAAAGGCACAAGTGATTTGAAATGAGATAATTTGGATATTATTCAAAACTACTTAAGTACACTACTGATACGCCATGATTTTAGACACAACTCACACGTTTCATTACTTCATTTTACTTGCCTTTTCTTGTCTTCAGACCCCTCCTCCGCAGACACCAGCTCAGAGACAGCCTCTTCCAAATTCATACAAGTTGTCAAGCCGTGACGATGCGCAGACAAACTCGGCTTTATCCTCTCCGAGCGCAGTCCCGGTCCACACACACACACTCTGTAGAGACACACAAACCCACACAGACTGTAAAAAAAAAGCACACATACTGTCAAATGTAGTGTTAGGATCAGCATCATGGGCATCATTCACACCCGCGCTCCACCAAACTCACATTCACTACTGTACGGCTACTACTACTACTGCTGCTGAGGGGAGGAGACACGGACTGGGTTAGCGACACTGCGGGACTTTTGTAGCGTCTTTTGAGCATGTGTGATGCTTAAAGGTGAGACGTTATGTGGGTATGTTTGTAACATTTTGGACCATGTGGATTTAGTTGGTCTTTTGAAGATGTTTCGTCCAAACCAGAAACAATGATTTTTATTTGAGTACTTGTACTGTACTTTCCTTAACCCTACTTACTTGAGTAATTTCTTGGGCCTGTAGTCCTTGTTGAGTAATATTATTTTTATATGAGTAGATCTCTACCCACCTTTGACCAAATCATGGTTAAACTTTGATTCAAGTTATTTTGACTTGTATAAATCAAACTCGAATCAAAGTCAAACTAACTGGAATCAACTCAAACTGACTCAAATCAACTCAAACTAACTCGAATCAACTCAAACTAACTCAAATCAACTCAAACTAACTCAAATCAACTCGAACTAACTCTCAAAAATCATAGCTCAAAAACTTGCTAGCTGCTGCGTTCCAAACAGAATGTGATCGTGGGTGCGCGTCTGGCTCCATCGACTCCAGTTGGCTCCAGTTCACTTTACATTGAAAAACTGTCACCCCTCTCTCTGTAACTGCTGCAGTGAACCTCGTCATTTCCTGGTGTTTTTATTTCGTAAGTTGCTACGTGCCCCCGTTCGGCTAAACCAGAACGCTCACTCTCACTTGGTTCAAATGGGCTCGATTGGCAGGTGGTCCGTCTGTATCAAAACAGGTATGGCTGCTCACGAGGAAAAAAGAAAGAAAAACTATCACAGGGACTGAAAAAAACTTGTAATTTTTTTTTTTCAGAATCAATAAGAGAAGCACTAATGTCTGATAATCTGAGGTCAGGGAAGTTTAATTTGGTTCAAAATGATGGGCGACCAAAGAGCTCAATCGTTTCTAAAGCGGCACTGAAATAAGCAAATCTTATTAGACTGATATCCCTCTGTATAAAAAACACAGAGGTACTTTTTCAGCCTGTTTGGAGTACGTGCAGATAGTAATAAGATAGTAACAGTTATTTGAAGTAATGGTACTTTTACTTGAGTACAATTTGTAACTGCTATACCACCTCAGATCTAATACCCAATATATATCAAGTCAAGTCAAAATCGCCCAAATCAAATCCAAATTCAAAGGGTTGTGTCCATTGAGCTGAAGGTTGGCGGTTCGAATCCTGCCCCCGACAGACAGACAGATCCACTGACCTACAGGTCGGTGGTGCGATCCCAGCTCCAAAGCAAGAGCTCCAGAGCAAAAAATACTCTGTGCAAAACACCTTTTCTCTCTTAAAGGCACATTTTAAAGGCAGATTTTTATGCGAAACAAACAGGAAGAGTCAAATGTGATACTGATAAAGAATAGTCCTGTCTTTAATCATAGAGACAGGATCGATATCTGACTTTCTCCTGGTGTTTTTTTGTATTTCTTGATGTAAATTGCTCAAAGTATTAGGATTCTTCACTGTAAAGAAATAAAGTACAGTACTGTCACTGCTGTGCTTTGTTACTTCCCGTCAGTATCTGGCCCAGTTGTTTTGCATAGCACATGTGTAGTGGGGCTTTGTGAGTAAACCTGTTGCGCTGCTCTGAATCACTTCCAGTTCTGTCTCTGAAGTGGTCCAGACTACACACACACACACACACACACACACACACACACACACACACACACACACACACACACACACACACACACATACACACGCACACACACCACACACACACACACACACACACACACACATGAATGAAGTCATGAGACAGAGCCAGGCGGCCATTTTAACTGTCTACTGTCACCGCGGCGACCACTTTAAAAGGGGTAGGAGGGGGATGGAGGGGGGAGAGGAGAGAAGAGAGAGAGATAAGAGAGGGGTGAGCATGCAAGGAGGGGGGAGAGAGATAGAAAATGAGAAGGATGGAAAAATTAGAACTGAGCAAAGAGATAAAAGGTGGAAAGATAGCGACGTGAGAAGAGAGAGTGAGAGAAAGGCAATATGAAGAGAGAGAGAGAGAGAGAAAAGTGGGCAAAAAGGGGAAAGAGGGAAACAGGGGGAGAGAGATGAAAGAGAAATGAGGAGAGAGAGAAAAGTGAGCAACAAGGTAGGGAGAGAGGAAAGAAATCAATTAGGGGGGAGAGACAGAGAGAGAGATGAAAGAAAGCAATGAGGAGAGGGGGAGAGAGAGAAAAAAAGAGAGCAATTAGGGGAGAGAGACAGAGAGAGAAATTGAACAGAGCAATCAGGAGAGAGACAGAGTGAAACGTGAACAACGAGGAGGAGAGAGACAGGAGAGAGGAAAGAGAGCAATGAGGAGAGAGGGAGAAAGAGAGAGAGGGAGAGAGGAAAGAGAGCAATGAGAAGAGGGAGATAGAGAGAAAAGTGAGCAACAAGGGGAGAGAGAGGAGAAAGCGAGCAATGAGGAGAGAGAGAGAAAGAGAGAGAGGAAGGAGAGCAATTAGGGGAGAGAGACACACAGAGAGAAAGAGAAGAAAGAGAGCAATTACAGGAGAGAGAGACGAAAGAGAGCAATGAGGAGAGAGAGAAAAGTGAGCAACTAGGGGAGAGAGACAGAGAGAGAGAGAGAGAGAGAGAGAGAGAGAGAGAGAGAGAGAGAGAGAGAAATGAAAGAGCAATGCAGAGAGAGAGAGCAAAGTGAGCGACAAGGGAATAGAGAGAGAGTGAGAGAAAGATGAAAGAGCAATGAGGAGAGAGAGCGAAAAGTGAATAACAAGGAGACAGAAAAAGAGAGAGAGATAAAAGAGAACAATGAGGAGAGAGAGAAAAGTGAGAACAAGGAGACAGAGAGCGAGAGGAAAGAGAGCAATGAAGGGAGACAGGGAGAGAGGAAAAAGCAATTAGGGGAGAGAGAGAGAGACAGAGCGAGAGGAAAGTGAGGAGAGAGAGGAAAGAGAGAGATGAAAGCAAGATCAAAGAGAGAAAGAATGAGGGGTGTGCAGTGAGCAGGCAGAAAACAGGGTGAAAAAAAGAGATAACTTTTTTTTTTTTCATTTATTTTAATAGAAAACAATACTACTACAAACATAAAGTTGAATTTTCCAAAGAATGAAATAAGTAGTTATTGTAAATGTCCAAGTACAAGTGTGCAATCATATTCACTTTGACTTCAAACAAACCAAACATTATATAAGGAAATGAGGAAACCGTTGCCTGGGTAACCACATCAAACAGAGCGTGGTGGGAGGGGCCTGTTGTCATGGAGGACAGACATGTTTGGGCACGGCGTTCTCCTGTGTATCGCTACGTGACCCCAGGCTGTTTTATTTTGATTGGCGTCACGTGGAGTAGACCTATTTATGTGTGTGTGATCGGGCATTTAGCGCAGTGTGGGGATTTAAATCTGTACACACGCTCACATCGTGGGGACCCGCCGCTCGTGTGGGGACCAAAGTCAGACTCGAAGTTCAAAACAGGACTAGTTAATTTTAAAGTAGTGGTATCCTAATATCCTGTCTAAACCAAGACTAAACAAGAACTAAAATCAGGACTAAACCAGGACTAAACCAAGACTAAACCAGGGCTAAACCAGGGCTAAACCAGGGCTAAACCAGGACTAAACCAGGACTAAACCAGGACTAAACCAGGGCTAAACCAGGACTAAACCAGGACTAAACCAGGGCTAAACCAGGGCTAAACCAGGACTAAACCAGGGCTAAACCAGGACTAAACCAGGGCTAAACCAGGACTAAACCAGGACTAAACCAGGGCTAAACCAGGGCTAAACCAGGACTAAACCAGGGCTAAACCAGGACTAAACCAGGACTAAACCAGGGCTAAACCAGGACTAAACCAGGACTAAACCAGGACTAAACCAGGACTAAACCAGGACTAAACCAGGGCTAAACCAGGACTAAACCAGGACTAAACCAGGGCTAAACCAGGACTAAACCAGGACTAAACCAGGTCTACACCAGCTCTAACCCAGAACCAGACATTGTACCATGGCGGTCTCACTCTGACCCCTGATTGTGGCCTTCGACCTTTAGTGTGGAAACAAAATGGCAGCGCGTGACGGATCAGGTAGTGAATTGCCGCTAATCTGATCAGAGCTAGGCTAGCGTCTGTGTGCGCCGACTGTACCGGACAGCAGCAGGGACACTCTCATTAGATTATCAAGGACGTTTATCTTCATTAAGCTGTAATTAGACAGATCTGAATCATATTTATGGCTTTAGAAATGGAAGAGAATGTCCACAGTTAAACTATAGTCTGTATAAAGAAGTGGACTAAGTGAGTGTGACGTCACCAGTAGGTCGACGTCGAGGCTAGCGGTAATACGGGAGCCGAGTTCCATATTTGGAAATCTCACCACGAGTATCATAGCGATCAAAAAGCCAATCTGGCGCAAGGCTGTTGAAGGTAAAAGTTTATGATGTGGGAGATAATTTGGTTTAAAGCTGGAATACCTGATTTTCAAACCATGAAATAGGTTTGACGGTAGGTTTAAAATCTAACTAGCTCCTTGGCGCATCTTTAGCACATCACCTGCCTGATTTTTAGAGCACCATCTCCGCATTAGAAGTACTGATGGGACTGATGGGATCTGAATCTTTTGGATCCATTCATTTCAAAGAGTCCTTCAAAAGAGCGGCTCTTTTACTAGGCCTGTTTATTTATATGACATAAGTGCCAATGTGAGAACCCATTTATCTACAAACTAATCACAGAGAGAAACAACCAAGGCTTAAGTTAGTTTAAAATGGTTCAAACTGAGAGTGGGAGTGTGCTATATTTAAAATCATGGGCCTAAAACGTGATTTTATTAACTTGATTTCCATAAATAATGATCAGATTCGACTGGTACACAAATATTTATGGACTAAGATAAGATAAGCCTTTATTAGTACCACAGTAGGGAAATTCCAGTATTGCACCGCACAGTTAAAGACTAAAGGAAAATGGTACATGCAATAAAAAGATAATAGATAAATACCTTAAAATAATGAAAAAAATAGACTTAAAAATAAACTAAAAATAGACTCTAATGTAACATCTAATAATAACTAATAATAATCATACAAGTTTTTATCCAGATGGATGTAAATGTTTGTCCGGGATGTGGAAATTCTCGCTCTTTTACCTGTTCGAGCTGCGGTTAAACGGCTAACGCTAACAACTTAGCATCATAACAGTCGTGTTGTTAGTTAAAGACGTGTCGCTGTCCTCTGTTGTTTGTCCGACTCTGTGTTGTATATTGACCGCTGTTGTGACCACTGATGCCCAGTACTTTTCAAGGTGCATTCTGGGAAATTTTGAGTGCACTACTTTTTCACTCCTTTGTCATTGAGATAGCACTAAAAAAAATGGCGTGACCCCTAAAAAGTGCCTCCTGTAGAGAATAGTGTGGACATTCGGACACAGCCCAGGTCTGATGGAACTGACGTCTGTTACCAAAACCGCGCAACGACATTAGCGTTAGCCTCCATCCATCACACGGCTCTGCGCTAACCTGGTTTGATGTGTTTATTTACATTTGGTCCACGACATTAGCCTCTCCGACGCCCGTCCGTCACCGCTGCTGTCTGCGTGTTGACTCAGCTAACTGATAAAGCCGTAGCGGTTGTGTTAGCATCTTTTGTGCGCTGACTCCTCCCCCTGTGATCTTTGACCCCGTGACCCCTCCCCCGTGACCTGTGAGGTGTGAAGTTTATACAGGTAGTTGAAAGACAAGGGACAGCCAATGAAAACCTGAGGAAAGATGGGCCAGTTGTAGTAACAAAAGAAGTAGTTGTCATAGTAACAAAGTTGTAGTGACTAATAGAGCTAATAGTTGGCTAATTGACGTAGTAGTGTTAACAGTACAAGGCCTTATAACTGAAGTAGTTGCATTAGTGCTAAAAAAAAAATGAAATAAACAAGTTGTAGTAAAAGTAACAGTAGTAACTAATGTACTTGTAATAATTGAAGTGATTGTAGTAGTAGTATTAATTGAAATAGGCCTAGTTGAAATTGAAGATGTAGCTGTAGTAGTAGTGTTAGTACTAGTAAGCCTAGTAGCACCAGTAGTAGTAATAGTAGCAGATTTAGTAGTAGGCTGAGTAGTAGCAGAAGTAGTACCAGTAACAGCAGTAGTAGTAGTAGTAGTAGTAGCAGTAGCAGTAGTATTAGTAGTAATAGGCTGAGTAGTAGCAGTAGCAGCAGTAGTAGTAGTAACAGTAGTAATTGTAGTAGCAGCAGTACGAGTAGTAGAATTAGTAGTAGTAGCAGCAGCAGCAGCAGTAGTAGTATTAATAGTAGTAATTGTAGTAGCAGCAGTAGCAGTAATAGTAGTAGTAGTAGTAGTAGTAGTAGTAGTAGTAGTAGTAGTAGCAGTAGCAACAGTACGAGTAGTAGTAGTAATAGTTGTAGTTGTAGTAGCAGTAAAAGTAGTAGTAGTATCAGTAGTAGTAGTAGTTGTAGTAGTAGCAGCAGTAGTAGTAGTAGTAGTAGTAGTAGCAGTAGTAGTAGTAGTAGTAGTAATAGTAGTTGTAGTAGAAGTAGTAGCAGTAATAGTAGTTGTAGTAGAAGTAGTAGCAGTAATAGTAGTAGTAGTAGTAGTAGTATCAGTAGTAGTAGTAGTAGTAGTAGTAGTAGTAGGCCTAGTAATAATTTTAGTAGTGGTATAATATAGTCCCAGTTTAATTCTTGTTGCATCTGTGGTTTAGACCTGGTTTGGACCTGTTTTAGTCCTTGATAAAGTCACATATAAATGTAGATGTAGTTTTTCCCTAGTTTATAACCTGGATTATCTCAGTTTGTCCTGTTTTAAGGTGCAATCACACTTGAACAATTTGACTAAACATGGACTAAACCTGGAACTAGACCAGAACCTAAACAGGACTCGGAACACGACTAAACTGAGTCTGAATTAAACCAGAATCACACCAGGACAAGTGTGAATGGAAGTGTAGTTGTTGTTTGGGATTTACTTAGTCAGGAATACTTAGTCCTGATTTAGTCTTTGGTTTAATCCAGATTACATTTACATTTTAACCTCTGAATTATGTAAATGTTGTTCACACTCCTATAAGGTTGAATAAGTCTTTCACAGTAGAAATAGGAGTACTCTAACAGATCCACAAACACAGTACAAACAAACCTGACACAATGAACCGCCATTCCCACAATGCATTTCACCTGCTACACAAATTCCACACAAGCGTTAATTAAATGCACAAGTCTGCTCAAATTATAGAAGCAGTAAACCATGGTTTGGTCTAGTTCTGGTTTAGTCCAATAGTCCTAGTTCAGTCCGGCACTATCTTAAGTCGTACACTAGTCCTAGCTTTGTCAAGGTTCGGTCCTGCTCTATTCTTGGTTTAGTCCTGGTTTAGTCTCCCTTTAGTCCTAGTTCAGTCCTGGTTTAGTCCTGGTTCAGTCCTGGTTTAGTCTGCCTTTAGTCCAGGTTCAGTCCCTCTTTAGTCCAAGTTCAGTCTCTCTTTAGTCCTGGTTTAGTCTCCCTTTAGTCCTGGCTCAGTCTCCCTTTAGTCCAGGTTCAGTCCTGGTTTGACCCTCTGTAACATACACAGTGCAGGGCTGTAGTCTATTCTGTTTCGAGGTCGATCGATAAGTGTCTGTATGTTCAGACACATGCCACTCCCTGGATCTAACCCACATACACCGGACCATCAGGACCCTCTGTAGTCCTGCTTTAGTCCTGCTTTAGTTCTGGTTTAATCCTGCTTTGGTCCTGCTTTATTCCCGGTTTTCCTGGACCCTCTGTAGTCCTGGTTTAGACCTAGTTTAGTTTAGTGTGTAGTCCTGGTGTGAACCCAGCCCACATTAATCCTGATCTGGATCAATATCTGGTCTGGTCCCAAATTGGCACCAGTTGAAAGCAATGTCAACAACAATGATAGAGCCAAACCACGATTACAGCAGGACTAAAGTGGGATGAAACCAGGACTAAACTAGGGACTAAATCAGGACTAAACCAGAGACTAAACCAGCAGTAAAGCAGGACTAAAGCAGGAGTTAAACCAGAACTAAAACAGGACTAAACCTGGACTAAAACGAGAATAAAGCAGGACTAAACCAGGATTAAAGCAAGACTAAGACTTTATTTTGATCAAAAATACCTTTTAAAACATTCATTCTTAGTGTATAACTGACTTGTTTGGTTCAAAGTTATTCGCCACTTACCTTATGCATTCAGAACATCCTAATTATTCACCAAGAGCTTTTTTACAACTACATTTATTGGAGTTTTGTTCACGGTAATGCTAACAACAACTAGCATGCTAACGTGTCCTTGTCCCTTGTTATCGGCTCATAACACACTTGATACAGACAGAACACAGTGGACTTATTTTGACCTTAGGAGCTGCTGATACAATAAATTCCCACTCCCATAATCCCATGTTTCATTCTCGTCTCTAACTCCACAGCAGCCCATTACCGCCATGACTGCTGTCTAAACTCTTCCTGTGTGGGTCAGAGGTCGCATGGGGTCACATGGGCGCACGTGTTCCTGGTTACCGGCCGGTTACTGTTACCGCGGCGACCAGGTGGGGTGGTTGGCGATGACGACCAGGTGCTGGGTGATTGATGAGGGGTCATTAGTGCTTCACAAGGGACTATTGGGGCTCCTATAGGGTTTGTTATGTAGGGCTGCTGGTTTAGTCCTGGTTTAGGTGAAGTGGCAGAGTGGTTAGCCCTCCTGCCTCACAGAGAGATGGTTCTTTGCGTGATCCTCTTTCACCTTAAACCTTAATATCATTGTTGGGGTCAAAATGTGCAAGGAATTTACAGAGAAATGAGCCAAACCCCCCATTTTTATGTGTAAAAAGCTCAGTTCTGATGTGGTCTTATAGTAGTCCTGGTTTAGTCCTGTGCAAGTCTTGGTTTATTTCTGCCCTAGTCCAGTTTTGCCCTGCAGTTTACTCTATTTCCGGTCCTGATTTAGCCCTACTTTTGTCCCAGTTTGGGGTTAAGCCTGGTTAAGTCTTGTTTTAGTCCTGAATTCTATGTCCTATGTTCATCCTGCCTTAGAGTCTTCTTCTTTAGTCCTAGTTTTGTTCTGTAGTTTGCAATCCTTTTTAAGACTTGCTTTAGTCAGAGTTTAGGCCTGGTTAAGTCTTGCTCTAGTCCTGGCTTAGTCCGAGTATCATACTGACTTGCCAGCTTGCTTTGGTCTTGCTCTAGTCTTGATTTAGTCCTGGTTTAGTCCAGCTTAAGACTGGTCCTAGAGCTGATTAACTAGTCTTTTTTTTAGTCCAGCTCGTTCTGGTTTAGTCCTAGTTCCGCCCTGCTTTTGAGTCCTGCTTGCTCTAGTCTTGATTTAGTCCTGGTTAAGTCTTAGCCTAGCCCTTAAGATTGTCACAGTCCTGGTTTAGTCCTGGTTTTATCCTGGTTTTATCCTGGTTTAGTCCTGGTTTGAACCCCCTAGAACACTATCAGTTCATCCTTCCATTTTGAGTTCAATCAAGTCCAAGTATGTAGAGTCTCTCCTCTATAATGAGTCTGCTCCTCATCTTCCTGGTTGAACTTTGACCCCGACCAGCTAGAGCTCAAAGCCAGACTTCATCAAACCCCACTGAGATCACAGAGACTTGTTACCCAGCATGCCTCAGGGTCGGTGGGTCACTTCTTGTCCGCTAATGACAGACAAGTCGATCCGAACACACCTGATCAAACAGGACGCTAACAGTTGCTAACGGCAATCAGACATAGTACCGATACTTCAGAGTAATAGTACTGAAGCAGAAGTACGAGGCAGTGGTCCTTGAAATTACATACATGTTAAAATGTATTTGTTGTACTACTACTCAAGTAACTTAAAAGTAACTGTCAGGACAGGTAAAGGAAAACATGTCAAACTCAGGCCCGGGGGCCAAATCCGGCCCGTGGTGTAATTAGATTTGGCCCATGAGATCATATGAAATGTGCATTAGAGCTGGCCCGCCGGTATATAGCACATGCACCACTAATACTACAAATCCCAGAATGCTTTGCTAGTGCACTGCAGTCGAGACCAGCAAACGCCCCTCCTTTTCAGTTGACACTCATTAGCGACCAAGCTACTGTTCACCTTGAATTTCTAAGATGTTTGCACTATCAAGCTTGAGTTGTTCCAGATTTTGTGTTTAAGTAAAACTAAAGTTTGTTTCCATATGAAAAGATTAAACATTACACATCGGGTGTACTCAATTTTTCAAAAATTTTGAGTTTGGCTCGTGAATTTATTTGAATTTGAATTGTGATTTTGAGTTCGACACCCCTGGGTAAAGGGATACTGTGTAACATTCTGGATGTGGCATGTTACCTGCATCATTGCATGGAAATAGAAAGTTAAAACCATACTTTGGAACATTCTTCATGGAGATAGATATGTTTTATGCCATACTGCGGAACATTATTGCCGTGGAAACAAGCGGCCAAATAAGAGTCAGGTTTGTGGAGATGCAAGCCCACTCATTGTAAGGACGCAAGCTTTTCAAGGTTTTTCAGTGCAATAAACACAACCGAAATGAAACAAACAAACTAACAACCCAAAAAACAACAGCGCGCTTTTATTTTAGTCTAATTTTGCCTAAAAATGTAACTGAGTACTACTTCTAAACATAAGTAATCATGGCTTGTAAATTCAACTCGATATTTTCTCGTTTCCTCCCAGTGCTCAGCTGAGTTTACTCCGCTCTTCATCATAGGAGCCATATTGTCCCGGTCAGATGTGGTCATGTTATTAATGGCCGTCTGAATTGAATTAGGCCGGTGCCAAACAGGAAGTAGACAGTTCGGCAGGAAGTGATGTCACGCCATGCTGGGGTTTTAATTGGATGAGGCCAGGCAGAGACAGGATCTGGGCTAATTCATCCATCTGTATTTGTATCTGAACAATATAAGAACAGTTTAAAAACCACTTGTGTTAGGAAATGTGTAATGTAAAAAAAAAAAAAAAAGAGGGAGGGAGGAGAGAGAGAGGAGAGAGTGAAAGAGAGGTGTAAAAGCTGCCATCTGAACAGCCACTCACCATTGTCCATTTTTTGTTGTGTTCATCTGAGCACAAAAGTCCAGTTTATGAGCTGTTTCTGTGAAGTCTCCTGAGTCTCTCTTTAAACCGTATCATACAATCACAATGATGTAAAGAGAAGCACAACTGCAGAGGTTAAGGAGAAACTCACCTGACACCAGAGCCAAAAGCACCTGCTGGTCCTGGTCTTATGCTGTCAGTGTTTAGTCCTGCTGCAGTCCTGGTTCAGTCCTGGTGTAGTCCTGGTGTAGTCCTGGTTTAATCCTGTTTTAATCCTGGTTTAGTATCTGTTTAGTCCTGTTTAGTCCTGTTTAGTCCGGGTTTAGTCCTTGTTTAGTCCTGGTTCAGTCCTTGTCTTTTTAGTCGTTGGTTTTAGTTTTGTTTAGTCCTGGTTTAGTCTTGGTTTAGTCCTGGTTTAGTCCTTGTTTAGTCCTGGTTTAGTCCTGGTTTAGTCTTGGTTTAGTACTCGTTGTAGTACTAGTTTACTCCTGTTTAAGTCCAGGTTTCCTGGTTTAGGTTTTGTTTAGTCCTGGTTTAGTCCTTGTTTAGTCCTGGTTTAGTCCTAGTTTAGTCCTGTTTAGTCCTGGTTTAGTCCTTGTTTAGTCCTGGTTTAGTCCTTGTTTAGTCCTGGTTTAGGTTTTTTTTAGTCCTGGTTTAGTCTTTGTTTAGTCCTGGTTTAGTCCTGGTTTAGTCCTTGTTTAGTCCTGGTTTAGGTTTTGTTTAGTCCTGGTTTAGTCCTTGTTTAGTCCTGGTTTAGTCCTAGTTTAGTCCTGTTAGTAGTCCTCCTGTTTAGTCCTTGTTTGTTTTAATCCTGGTTTAGTCCTGATTTGTTTAGTACTCTTGTTTAGGTTTTTGTTTAGTCCTGGTTTTAGTTTTGTTTAGTACCAGGTTTACTCCTGTTTTCTGTTTTAGTCCTGATTTAGTCTTGGTTTACTCTTGTTTTAGTCCTGGTTTAGTCTTGGTTTAATCTTGGTTTAGTCCTGTTTTAGTCCAGGTTTAGTCCTGGTACAGTCTTGGTTTAATCCAGATTTTTGCCCAGGTTGATTACTGGTTTAGCCCTGGTTTAGTCCCATTTTAGTCCTGGTTTAGTTATGGTTTAGTATTTTTTAGTAATGGTTGTAAGTGCTGGTTTACTCTTGTTTTAGTCCTGGTTTAGTCCAGGTTTAGTCCTGGTTTATCCCCAGATCACAGAATACTCTCTGACCTCATACTCTGGCCCGTCTCCTCTGTCTCATTCACACACTTCTCTCCATCGTGGTTTTCTGGTCTGGCTTTTGTCTCCTACATCACGCTCTGTGGGGAGGAGGAGTCAATATGGCCGCCAAAACAAATCAAGTTCACCACTCTACAGGACAGGTGCAGCCGAGGATTATGGGTAAGAGAGAGAGATTCTTAGTCCATTTTAAACAGTTTGCAGTGGTCCAAAGTTAGTCCTCACTTACTTTGCTCACTTTTCTGAGTATCCTAACTACTCACCATGATGAGTTTATGAACACAAGTTTTGTCATCAAGGTAAAGCAGAACAGATTAGAACACATGCTAACGTGCACTTCCTGATTCTCCTACAACAAACCTCTTTATGATTAGATGCAGACAGTACACAGCCGACTCATTTTGATCTCAAGAGCTGCTTATACAATACATCTGTACTAGACCAAGCCGCATTTTGCTCAGATTTACGGGAAATTAAAGGTACCGGGCCTTTAATTTAATTTACAGCAAAATAAAAAAAGTGAATTTGCTGCGGAGAATATGAAAGCATTCCGAGTATAAATATATAATAAAAACTCATAACTGGGGGCATGTTTATTCTTATTCATAAGCTAAATGCGAGGAGACATTTTACTTGCTAGAAAAGAAACGTTAGCTTATGGCAGTGCAATACAGATACAGCTCCCTCCTTTCTCCCTCTTTCCTCCTTTCTTTTTCCTCTCTATGTTTTTCCTCTCTCTCACATCCCCCACTCACCTCTCTCCATCTTTCCCATCCTTTTGCTGTTTCTCCCATGTCTCTCTCTCTCTCCTCTCTCCCCTCCCACCTCCCTCTCCTGCCTTCCACCCTCACTGTTTCTGTCCTACCAGTCCCTCTTTTCCCCTCTCTTCTTTCTCTCCTCTCTTCCCCTCTCTGTCTTCCTCTCTCACTCTCTTCTCTCCCCTCCCCTCTCTCTCTCTCTCTCTGTCCTCCTCCTCCCTCGCCCTTCTTTCTCTCTTCCTCTCTCTCCCCCCTCACTCTCCCTCTCTGTCTTCCTCCCCCACTCTTCTTTCTCTCTCTCCCCCCCCTCTCTCTCTGTCTTTCTCTCCCCTTCTCTTCTATCTCTCCTCCTCTCCCCCTCTCTCTCTCCCTCTCTGTCCTCTCCCCTTGCTCTTCTTTCTCTCCTCCTCTCCCCCTCTCTCTCCCTCTCTGTCCTCATCAGCCTCTCTCTTCTTCATCTCCTCTCTCTCTCCCACTCTGTCCTCCTCTCCTCCCTCTCTTCTTTCTCTCCTCCTCTCCTCTTTCTCTCTCCCCCTCTTCTCCCTCTCTTCTTTGACCCAGTTGCTGTATAAAGCGCTGACAGTGCTTCCTGCTCCCGTCTGCTCCTCTCTCTCTTTCCTTCTCTCTCTAAATATAACTCTTCATATAAGTCTTCGATCCCTCTCCATGTCAAACATCCCGCGCCATATCTGCATCGCACCGCCGGACCTGATCCGTGCCACAGAACAGGAAGTGAGCATGCAGCCACTTCCTATCGTCTCAGGTGGATGTGTGGAAAGTGAGATGCAGCCCGGTGTCCTGTTCACAGAGGAGAGAAGAGAATGGACAAAAAGAGGACAAATGCACGGAAAGTGAAAGGGGTGAAATCAGGACAAAACCAGGACAAAACTAGGACTAAACCAGGATAAAACTAGAACAAAACCAGGACAAAACCTGGACTAAACCAGGACAAAACCAGGACAAAACTAGGGCTAAAACAGGATGAAACCAGGCCTTAAATTAGGCCTAATACTGGCCTCAGATTAAACCAGGACTAAACCAAGACTAAACCAGGGCTAAACCAGGACTAAACCAGGGCTGAACTAGGACTAAACCAGGACTAAACCAGGACTAAACCAGGGCTGAACTAGGACTAAACCAGGACTAAACCAGGACTAAACCAGGACTAAACCAGGGCTGAACTAGGACTAAACCAGGACTAAACCAGAGCTGAACTAGGACTGAACTAGGACTAAACCAGGATTAAACCAGGGCTAAACTAGGGCTAAACCCGAACTAGATCAGGACTAGAGCAGGAATATACCAGGACTAGGCTGAGACTGTACCAGGACCAAGTCAGGACTAGACCAGGACTAAACCAGGACTAGACCGGGACTAGCCCAGGACTGTACCAAGACTAGACTAGGACTAAACCAGTACTAGTGTTTTATTCATATGTCATTTTAAAATCTGTTCAACTGACCAATCTAATGGCTTATAATTGAATAATAATTAAAAAAAAAAAAAAATCTACTCATATTTATCTGTATTAATTGTGACATAATCAGTTGAACCCAATGACAAAACGTGCTACACAAATCTCCATTTCAGACAGAGGAGTTATTTCAGTCTTTAGTGACATTTGCAGCAGCTCATGTTTTTCAAAGGAGCCCGACACAAACACAACACAAGCACAACAAAGACACTTTTCAAAATAAGGTCACCTCTTCAAACAGGGCTTTTATTTTGGCGAGGCCTTTAATAGGAGCCAGAGCTAAAAGTCAATATTTGCATGAGATTGAGGTGCAAATTTCACTGGAAAATTGTGGAGAAACAAATGAATAATTATAATCAGGTTACAATGTGAGAGATACGGTCATGTAGAGTAAATAAGGCTTTTGAATTTTCAGACAAAGAAAAAAAAATACAATATGTTTTCTATTTGGCAATTATGACAAGATAAAATAACATATATTAAGAGGTTAAGGAAATAACAAACCGAAGTTCATCGAGGCTAGCAGTTATAGGGGCCAATTTGGAGCCGACTTCCGTATTTCTGAGTATCATAGCAACCAAACGGCCAATCCGGAGCAAGGCTGTTGAAGGTAACACCCCTTCGCACCCACACCGTTGGTTTAGTAGGGAGTAGGTGCTTTACAACACTGTCATTCAAACCTGTTGCTAATGCTATCTTAAGTTACGGTCACAGTAGTGAAATATAAATACCAGGCTCATGTGGAACGGGTCAATACGAACATTTTAAGACCAAAATGACGAGCCTGACAGCAGCAGTTACAGAGAGAGGGGCGACAGTTTTCCAATGTAAAGTGAATTGGAGCCAGAGTCGATGGAGCCGGAAATGCATCTATGATCACTTCTCATCTGCAATGCGACGGTTAGCACGTTAGCTATGTCCATTTATATATACAATCTATGGATTTGACGGGCATGAGAAGTGAAGATTGCATTATTAAAAGGTTAAGAAATAATAAATGTAATGGATTTACCAACCAAAGAGCTAAACCCAGACTAAAACCAATGTAAACCAGGTCTACAACCATGTCTGAACCTGGACTAAACTGAACTTGGACTAAAACAAGGTTGAACTAAGTCTAATCAGGGGGAGACCAAGACTGGACCCCATCTAAACGGTACAAAGATTAGACTAGATTAAACCAGACTAGACTGAGACTAAACTAAATCCAAACCATGCAGATCTACTGAAAACCTGGTATAAAGCAACTTTCTGGAGGTAACATGTCATCTATATAATTCCATAAAAATAGAAACTTAAAACTATACGTGGGAACATTCTCCATGGAGACAGACAAGTTTAATGCCATACTGGGGATTATTATAGCGAGAGGAACAGCATTTTTGCAGAAACAAGCAGGAGGCTCCAAATAGGTCAGGTTTATGGAGATGCAGAGTAAGGACGCATGGATATTTATTTTTTTCCCCCTCTTTTTCAGTCCAATAAAAAAAAAAATCCAAAATGAAAAATAACAAAAAACATTCTTGTATTTCAGCTAAAAATTTACACAAATCTGCTGCATTCACACTCACCAAACCTGGACTAGACCAAGACTAAACAGGGCGTTAAGGTTTGTTCAACTTTTTTCTTTACTTCCATAACTCCAGCCAAGACACAAAAGTCCATGCATTTGGATTCTAGCTGTTTTCCACATAGAACTCACTCACTGCCTGTCCTCTACTCGAGTGCTCATATATATACAGCACTGTGTGAGCACTGGTTCTATTCCTGTCCACACACTGAGGCAGTAATGGAGTCTAAAGCCCCACTCACAAGACTGGGAACAGACTATTTATTGGACTGCACTGTGGACTAGTACACAGTATGGAGAGGAGAGGAGGAGAGACCAAAAAAAGTACTTCTGAATATTGATAGGCTCAGGCTCCATCGAGGAAAATATATAGAAAGTTATATTTTAGTTTTGTAACTGAAAAACTAAGACCAGGACTTGACCAGGATTAGACCAGGACTGTACCAGGACTAGCCCAGAACCAAGACTGGAGCGGGACTAGCCTAGGATTGTACTAAGTCTAAATCAGGACTAAATCAAAACTGTAACATGACTAGATCAGGACTAAACCAGGACTAAATAAAGACTAGATCGGGACTAGCCCAGAACTAGAGCAGAACTACCCTAGGCCTAGACCAGGGCTAACCCAGGACTAGGCCAGGACTGTACCAGGACCAGGACAAGCCCTAGACTAGGCCAAGACTAGACCAGGACCAAGACTAGAGCAGGACTAGCCCAGGACTGTACTAGGACTAAATCGGGACTAGATCATAACTGTCCCATGACTAGATCAGGACTAAACCAGGACTAAATCAGGACTAGCCCAGGACTAGAGCAGGACTATATCAGGACCAGGATGAGCCCAAGACAAGGCCAGGACTAGACCTCGACTAAACCAAGACTCTACCAGGACTAGACCTGGACTAGGCCAGAACTAGACCAGGATTATACCAGGACTGTACCACGGTCAGGACTAGGCCAGGACAAGACTAGACCAGGGCTAGACCAGGACTAGACCAGGACTAGACCAGGATTATACCAGGACTGTACGAGAATCAGGACTAGGCCAGGACAAGACTAGACCAGGACTAAATCAGGTCAGGTCAGTCATTTTCAACATGGCTGCCTCTCGTTTGCTCCTGTGTCGATACTCATTACAGAGGCAGAGAAACAAATGTATTTAATGCACTCTCCCTCTCCATCTCTCTTCTCTCTTTTCCAATCTCCAATACCTCTTTATTCCCACATTTTCTCCCCTCCCTCACCTTCCTCTCTCCTCTGCCTCTTCTTTTCCCTCTCCTCCGTCCTTCTCTTTTTCTGTCGATTCTCTTTTCTACCTCTGTCTTCCCTCATTCCCTCTTCATTCTCTCTCCTCCTTCCCTCTTGTCTCCTATTCTTCCTCCTCTCTCCACTCTTTTTACCTCTCTCTCCTCTTCATTATGAGCAAGGCCGTTCTGTTCTCCCTCCTCTCTTCCTTCCCTTCTTCTTAGCAGTAGAGAGGCTATTCTCTCTCTCCCTTGTCTCCCTTTCTCCTTCTCTCTCTTATAAGCAGTAGAGAGCGTGTTTTTTTCCTGTAGTTCTCTCTTTCTCTCCTTTGCTTCCCTCTTTCCTTTTCTCCTTCCCTCATTCCCATGAGCAGTGCAGGAGTCGCTATCTCATTCCTCTCTCCTTCCCTCCTCTTTCCTCTTTCTCCGCCTGTCCTCTCCTTCTCTCCCCTCTCTCTCATCCCTTCCCCTCTCTCCTTTTCTCTCCTTCCCTCTCTCTTTTAAGCAGCAGAGGAGCCATTCTTTCCCTCCCCCTCTCCTCTCTCAGCTCCCTTCCCTCTCTCCGAGCAGCAGAGGCCATTCCCCCCCTTTCCTCATTTCTCTTCTCTCCTCTTCCCTCTTTCTTCTAAGCAGTAGATATTTCCTCTACTCACTCCTTCTCTCCTCCCCCTCTCCATCCTTCTCTTACCTGTCTCCCTCTCTCCTCTCTTTCCCTCTTCTTCCCCTCCTCTTCCCTCTCTCTTTTATAAGCAGCAGAGGAGCGGTTAGCCATTAGCGGAGCAGCGTGCAGAATCTCAATGCAGTGAGTGAGGAGAAGAATGAGGGATGAATATTTAAACAAACTGAGACGGAGAGAGATAAAAGCAGGACACAGACGACCAGAGAGAGGTGGACAACCGGAAACACTAATGCTGATACTGCTACTACTACTACTACTACTACTACTACAGTACTACAGACTAATAACTGTGAATATTAAAATACATAATGCCTATAAGAAAATACATCAGCTAAAACTACTACTTCCACTACTACTGTGCAAACCTGTTTATACTACTGCTACTATGACCACTACTACTATAGTACTACAGACAGCCATAGGGCCCATAATAAAATACATTAGCTGAAACCACTGCTACTACTATTACTGTACATACCTACACATACCGACGCATAGTACAACTACTACCATTACCACTACTATTATTACTTACTGCTGCTGCTATTAGTCTTATACTGCATTATTCATCACAGGCAAAGTGTCTGAAGTGTATGTAGCCTGCTCAGGGGCACAATGGCAGTACTGTTGGTAGCAGGGATTGAACCATCAACCACATGGCTGGGGGTGAACATCTCTGCTACCAGGTCTGTATTAAAAGATACAGTCCACCTTACTGTCCCTGTAGGAAAGGGCGTCCTCTGCATTTGACCCGTCCTTCAGTATCTCTGGGTTAAACCTGTGAGGAGCAGTGGGACCATCTCCAGATCTTGAGCTGGTCTTGGTCAGGACGAACTTATCTAGAGGATTTGACCTGTTGTGCATGTTTTGGGCTGATGGGAGAAACTGGAGTGCCTGGAGTTAACCCACCCAGACACAGGAGGAACATGCAAACTCCACATAGACACAGGGAGAACGTACCAGGTGACTTGGAAATCAAACCCAGAACTTTGTTGCTGTGAAGCATATGCTAGCCATTCAGCCACCATTACATTTAAAGTGCACTATGGGACTTTTCTGGTGGTGGGTCTGACATGTACGTGTTTATATGGATTTCATTCTCTCTAATAAAACCTCATGCAAAAATTCATGCATTTTTATTGTGAGTGGGATTGCCTCTCCACAGCTCTGACCTGGAACATGGCTTGTTTTTTTCAGTATATATTTTGCCTAAATCATTCCAGTGCTATTTCAGTTTCAGATCGCTGAAAAATTAAGGCCATTGGAAAAAATAAAATCTTTTGAATGGAAAAAAGTCCTGAAAAAGGATATATTTAACAGAAGCTAAAACCCAGCAGCCTACAATCCTGCTTTACCTGCCCTATTTGAATCTCCACTAGCTGCTGAAACTAGCAGCTATTGCTCGCAGCCTGATTTCCACTCCGCAGAGAGTGACATAGGCTACAGTTTATGTTTAAGTTACTCACATTTGCCTTGCCCTGCCAGCGACCCCTCACTCTCACTAAAACACTAGACAGCACAGTTCACAGCCTGCAGACTTATTTTCAGTCGTAACCGTGGCGACAGGTGACAGTCTGTCGTCATGGAAACAATTCATTTTCAAATTCTCTTCATTCATAAAAAATTGCCTGGGGCTAAAAACGATCCGGAATACTCACGGATTTGGAAACAGAAAATACACCTGGAATAGATGATTTTGGGAAGCTGAAAATATATGGTTTTAAAAATAGCTAAGAATTGGAGGAGTGTTGGATTCTAAAGCAGGACTAAACCAGGTCTAAACCAAAATCTAAAAAAACAGATCGAGGTCAAGACTGGACTGAGACTACAACCAGGTCTAAATCAGGTTCAACCAGGTTAGACTGTAGGGTTTTATATAAACGAGCATAACTAACCTGCTAGCCGACACATGCTAAATAGGAAGTGAGAGAAAGGCGTGCTTCTGGCTCCATCGACTCTGGCTCCAGTTCAAGTTCTATATTTTTATTTCACAATTTTGTCCATAAATCAAGATATGAACATTAATAACAGACACATCAGACGCCTTCTTTCCCCGTGGTCACTCCCACTAGCGTTAGCAACAGGTTTAGTTGACAGCATTGCTAACCAGTGATGCGGGAGGGCAGGGGGAGTTACTCTTAACAGCCTCAATACAGACTGGCTCTTTGGTTGCTATGATACACACGGTCAGAAAATGGAGCTCAGGTCCAAGCTAGTCGCTATAACTGCTCGACTCGATCAGGGTCTAAACCGGGTCTAACTCAGATAAGGCTAAGTCTTGAGTTTTGTTCAATCTGTTCTACACAAACTGATGGTCCAAAGACACTTCCAGATAAACCGGCGATGGTCAGATGTCCATTAAAAGAGCAAAACAAGAACTAAACCAGGACTATTCCAAGATGACTCATTTGGTCTAAACCCTTACCTACCCAAGACATAACAGAGGACTGTCCCAAACTGGGATTAAACCAGGGTCAGAACTACATCAGGGTCGAACTGGGACTAAACCGGGAGGACTAAACCAGGACTAAACCAGGACTAAACCAGGACTAAACCAGGACTTAACCAGGACTAAACCAGGACTAAACCAGGACTTAACCAGGACTAAACTAGGACTAAACCAGGACTAAACCAGGACCAAACCAGGACTTCACCAGGACTAAACCAGGACTAAACCAGGACTAAACCAGGACTTCACCAGGACTAAACCAGGACTAAACCAGGACTTCACCAGGACTAAACCAGGACTAAACCAGGACTTCACCAGGACTAAACCAGGACTAAACCAGGACTAAACCAGGACTAAACCAGTCAGACTTCACCAGGACTAAACCAGGACTAAACCAGGACTAAACCAGGACTAAACCAGGACTCTGTCAGACTAAACCAGGACTAAACCAGGACTAAACCAGGACTAAACCAGGACTAAACCAGGACTAAACCAGGACTAAACCAGGACTCTGTCAGAACTAAACCAGGACTAAACCAAGACTTCACCAGGACTAAACCAGGACTAACCCAGGACTTCACCAGGACTAAACCAGGACTAACCCAGGACTTCACCAGGGCTAAACCAGGACTAGACCAGGGTCAAACCAAGACTAAACCAGGTCTAAATCAATCCATCTTGATCCATCTTGTTTTTGAGGAGGAAGCCAGGGGAGTCAAACCAGCACTAAACCTGGACTAAAACAGGACTAAACCTGGGTCAAAACAGGCTGAAACCAGGTACAAACCAGAATTTAACTTGCTCTCGTCCTTCTTGAGCCTGTTCCAATCTTCCAGCTGATGTGATCACAGCAGAAGAGGAAGTCAGAGGAGTCATACCAGGACTACATCAGGTCTAACCAGGACCAGTGTCAGACCAGGCCTAAACTCGTTCTAAATCCGTCTCTTTTGAGCCCTTTTCGTTCTTCCGGCTGATGTGATTACAGCAGAGTAGGAAGTTGGAAGACACATGTTTGAAAAGGATCCACCGCAGGATACTTTAAACCGGGTTCATCTGACCTCCGCTCCGGCTCGGCTTACGGAAACCCAAAGCCCGACTTAAATGAGAACCAGAGCTCTTACATACTTCAACACCTGTCTAATGATCCACACTGACTCTCTGGGACATGAGAAGACACGGTACAGTGGTTAAGATAGCTAACAATACGGCGGTTAAGCTACACAAACGACATTCTTAACTATATGGAGTGTGAAAACTGCTTCCGTTAAATAAAATAAAGGATTCTGACAGCGTTCAATCATATAGGGTGAGTGTACAGGTGAGGCTTGTCTCAGATCTTGGTCAGACCAGTTTTAGATTCCACTCAAACTCCGCAAGTATTTCTCTGGTTCCCACGGACACTTTGAACTCTTTCTCACTCATCTCACCGCTGTTCTCTTCTTTCTCCCTCTATCTCTCCCTCCTTTTTTCTCACCTCTATTTCTCTCTCTCTCTCTCCTCTGTGAGCCCATAGTCCAGTCCGTCCTGTTCTTCTCTGGCTCAGCTCTTCTTTCACTGAAACACTGAAATCTCCTCTCTTCAGCTCAGAGTGTTCAATTCACAAGCTCCGGTTTCTACAAGGGCAAGACCTGGGTTAGACTTTGTTTAGGCCTGTGTTAGACCTGGTTTAGACCTGGTTTAGGCCTGTGTTAGACCTGGTTTAGATCTGTGTTAGACCTGTGTTAGACCTGGTTTAGATCTGTGTTAGACCTGTGTTAGACCTGGTTTAGATCTGTGTTAGACCTGTGTTAGACCTGGTTTAGATCTGTGTTAGACCGGGTGTTAGACCTGGTTTAGATCTGTGTTAGACCTGGTTTAGATCTGTGTTTAGACCTGATTTAGACCTGGTTTAGGCCTGTGTTAGACCTGTGTTAGACCTGGTTTAGACCTGTGTTAGACCTGGTTTAGATCTGTGTTAGACCTGGTTTAGATCTGGCTTAGACCTGGTTTAGATCTGGCTTAGACCTGGTTTAGACCTGTGTTAGACCTGGTTTAGATCTGGTTAGACCTGGTTTAGACCTGTGTTAGACCTGGTTTAGATCTGGCTTAGACCTGGTTTAGATCTGGCTTAGACCTGGTTTAGACCTGTGTTAGACCTGGTTTAGATCTGGCTTAGACCTGGTTAAAATCTGTGTTAGACCTGGTTTAGGCCTGTGTAAGACCTGGTTTAGATCTGTGTTACACCTGGTTTAGATCTGGTTAGACTTAGTTTAGACCTGTGTTAGACCTGGTTTAGATCTGGTTAGACCTGGTTTAGATCTGGTTAGACCTGGTTTAGGCCTGTGTTAGACCTGGTTTAAATCTGGCTTAGACCTGGTTTAGATCTGTGTTAGACCTGGTTTAGATCTGGTTTAGATCTGGTTTAGACCTGGTTTAGATCTGGTTTAGACCTGGTTTAGACCTGGTTTAGATCTGGTTTAGATCTGGTGAGTCTTAAATTAGACCTTGTTTAGACCTGGGTTGGTCTTAGTTTAAATGTGGTTTAAGCTGAGCTAGCTCTCGGTTGGCCCTGTTTTACTCCTGGTATAGTCCTGATATAGTCCTGATTTAGTTCTGATTTAGTCCTGGTTTAGTCCTGATTTAGTTTTGATTTAGTTACAGGTTTAGCCCTGTTTAGTTCTGATTTAGTCCTGGTTTAGTCCTGTTTTAATCCTATTACTGTAATGCATTATCTGTTTTAGTGGAAAATAACAATAGAAATAACAATAATTAAAACAAACAGACAAAAATAAATGAATACATAAAATAAAATAAATGTTCCCATCAGCCCTCCCTCATCTGTATTCTCTGCTCTTGCATGTGACAGGCTGGTGCTGGCTCAGGTCCCTGTTTGGAGCTTCTAGCATAACAGCTACTGGACAGATCAGGCAGAGTTAGCGTCTCAGCATTTGGACATTTGGGACAGTTTGGACACTTGCGGACAGGCCAGAGATGACCTTTGACCTGTGCGGGTTATGTAAGGGTCCTGCAGGGGGACAGAGGGACAGGGCTGGACCGAAGGGGGACATCTGTGACATATAAGAAGAGATCTGAGGATGTCTGCTGTGAGATAGCAATGCTCTTTTGCAATATTCGTCTACTGCTACTGCTAACATACTACTACTTCTCCTACTACCATTTCTTCTACTGCTACTACATTACTTCTTCTGCTACTACCATTACTTCTACTGCTACAAATACTTCTGTTTCTACAATTACTTCTACTGCTAGTACCACTTTTGCTACTACAATCGCTTCTACTAGTACTCCTGCTACTACATTACTTCTGCTGCTACTACTCCTGCTACTACCATTACTAATACTGATACTACTACTTCTGCTACTACGTTACTTCTTCTGCTGCTACTACTTCAGCTACTACCATTACTTCTACTGCTACAAATGCTTCTGTTTCTACAATTACTTATACTGCTACTACCACTTCTGCCACTATAATCACTTGTACTACTAATACTACTACTATTACGCCCACTTCTACTGCTACTTCTACTACCATTACTACTTCTGGTACTACTTCTACTACTTCAACTATGATCTCTCAATCAGTTGATTTAGTTTGTGCTCTGCTACTAGTACAACTACTGCTATTTGTACAACTTCTGATACTACTATTACTAATATGGCTACTATTATATTACTAAAACTAAACAAAAAATCAGGATGACACAAAACCTAAACCAGGACTGAACCAGGACTAAAACAGTACACTAGGACATCCATACATGCACAGCTGACCATGTGCACCTAATAAAACGTCCACTCTCACCCTCTCCTCGATCAGAGCAGTGACAGTGCATTCGGTCCAGGTCCGGTCCAGGTCTTGGAAACCGGATCTGCGGAGGATGTGCCTCTCAGGCCCAATGTAAGACGAGCCGTTAGCGTTAGCCACAGCTCCGCTAACCCAGGTTTCATCTGAGCGCGCTCCGTGACACTCGATCGCGCTTCGACCTCTGCGGGGTACACCCCACGCTGCCGCCCACTTCCTGTTTGAACGCAGAGGGGCGGAGCCTGGGAATACAGATATTTTCAGTTTGAGCTTAAAAATAGAGATGTGGATGTGTCAGGTTCATGGAGGTCACAGTTTGACTCACAGGAAAGTATTAAATGAATAATACGCAGCCTGAGCTCTTACAATAAAAAAAGGTATTACAATCACATCTGAACCTGTGTGTCCAGAGCCTTAACCTGCAGGTACAGACACATACAAGTTTTTTCATTCTCAGTGTATGGACAGGCCTCATGTGAAAGCTCAGGACCTCCAGAATCCAGTCACTGAGCCGCAGAGGCTGCACTAGCACTGTTGGGTTTCCTCTGCAGGGTGGCTGGGTGCTCCCTTAGAGACAGGGTGAGGAGCTCAGTCACACGGGAGGAGCTCGGAGTAGAGCCGCTGCTCCTTCATGTCGAGAGGAACCAGCTGAGGTGGCTCAGGCATCTGCTCAGGATGCCTCCTGGACGCCTCCCTCGGAAGGTGTTCTGGGCATGTCCCACCGGGAGGAGACCCCGGGGAAGACCCAGGACACGCTGGAGGGACTATGTCTCTCTGGCCTGGGAACGCCTTTGGGTCCCACTGGAGGAGCTGGAGGACGTGTCTGGGGTGAGGGAAGTCTGGGAGTCCCTGGTTAGACTGCTCCCCCCACGACCCGGCCCCAGATAAGTGGAAGAAAATGGATGGATGGATAGTTAGTAAAAGTTATATTTGAATTGAACAAATTTATCTGGGACACAGGCAGTTCCTTTAGTGAAGTATAAAAAATATATTTACTTCATATACTTAAAATATATTACCACAACTATTTTTATCTGAATATCAGCACCTTATATTTATATTTTATATCTGCACATATATTTTAACCTTCAAAGCAAGATAGATTCTGAAGATATTTGTGAGATACTCCCCCTGTAAGGCTCAAATTTACCCAGCAGCGGGTCGACCAATCACAGAGCAGCACTGAGGTTTGTTTTGCTTCACTTGGGCTTTTCGCCTTTGGCTTCTTTTTCTTCTTGACTTCGTCTTAACAAACATGGCGATGCTGACAGATTAACTCCAGTTTATTTGAGTGAAAATATGGATTATATTTGTGAAACATTTGGAGAAGGTCAGAGCTTTGTGGATTCGTAACAGGGACGATCCGACTAGTTTTATTTCGCTTCATGACGCTTCGATCAATCAGATTCAAATATTCGTTATGACGTTCTGTGTTTTCCTGATCTCTTTCACTGAGAGCTACAGAGTACTACACATGTCAGTCTGATGTGAGCCAGGTTACGCATATTTATTTTTACATATATTCATTTTTTAGACCAGTTCAAAATCACATTCAGAGCTCAAACCAAACGTCCCCTTCTCCGTCTAGAATAACTCATCTTCCACATGATCACGGTTGGAGCGGAGACATAAATATGCAGGGAGTAAGCTGATGTGTGTGTGTGTGTGTGTGTGTGTGTGTGTGTGTGTGTGTGTGTGTGTGTGTGTGCGCCGGGCCCTTCGCTTTAGTGCTGCCTTATGCGCCTCCGTCAGCACTTTTCCCAGCATGCCGTGGGAGCGCTGCGACGTTTAATGATTGGACCAAACCGCGAGTAAGGACACAAGTTACGATTTAACAAGGAAACTTCTGCGACAGGGAAATAATACACAGCTAAGTGAGGAAGAGGAGAGAGAGAGAGAGCGTGTGCTGAGGGAAACGTGGAGCAGGACTTATGGACAGGACTGTAAGTAAAGGTCCTGTATTACACAAAATGGACTCTTGAAAGCTTTAAATCATGTTATAATGTTGTTGCCTCCTCAAAAAACAGACCTGGAGTTGTTTTTTGTTTCATTTCTAACCCTTTATAATTAGTCTGTAACATCTCTAAAGCTCAAAATGCTCTGTTCCACCTTGTGATGTCATAAATCAACAGTTTTCAAGTTAACAGGAACTTCTACCTTTCGTTCAGCTGAGATTGGTAGTTCCAGGGCTGAAATAATCCAAATGATAACATAGGTCAGAAAACAGCATACTATGGTAAATTTAAAGGTGTATTGTGTAACTTTTCTTGTGGAGGGTCTGCTATGTGTTTGTCTCCATGGAGATGTTGTTGCTTTTTCCTCAATTGTTCCCTTTACAACATTAAACATATCTTTCTAACAGTTATTTGATTTGGATCATTATGTCGTTATATTATATCGATTCACTAAAACAAATTCTTCACTAAAACCGGAATGTTTTTTTTTTTTTTTCATAAAGAGATTTTTGAGGCAGATCTATTGTGCTTGTGTCTGCTCTATAGTTTTTTTTTTCATTTGTACCAAAATGGCGACACGACGCTCCAATTGTATCATCTTAATCTGTGCAGTGGAGACAGAAGTAAGTACACAGCGGGTGTGTACCGGTGGTGGTGAAAACACGAGTTCATCGGCAAAATGGCATCTTGAAAATAAGAGATTAAAGATTACTCAAACATGCATTACCCCAAACTCAACTTCAGAGGGTCACAATGACAGGGAAACAAGTATAACATTGTTAAAAGCTGTGAAAAGTTGATTTTGCAGAATAGGTTTGCTTTAAAAATCATAGAATAAAGTAAGTCCAGTGCAGTGGGCTTGTATGGGGGCTCGGGGGAATACCAGCCTGAGCAGCCAGTCCCTTCTACATTGTGTCTAAATCCACAGAGACTGGAATCAGACCATAGAGTGTGACAAACCTCCATCCTAACACGGGACAGACCAACCACAGCTGTCACCTGCTTTTCACATGGAGGTGGATAAGTTTAATGCCATACTGTGGAATAATATACAAGTTGCATAGTACACCTTTAGCCTATGATTAAGTTCAATGTTCTTTAAGAAACAGCTATTGTTTTAAGCCTCATTTAAGCTGTTTAACTCCTCAGTGCACCAGTAGACTGCCATTTTTGTTTTAGAAATGAAGGACTGAACCAGGTCTAAACCTAATCTAAATCAGGACTCAACCAGGTTTAAACCGGGACTAAACAGCTTTGACTTAGTGGTAGAACATTCACTCACAAACCTACATCCACAGGACTAAAATAAAACTAAACCTGGTCTAAACCAAGAGTAAACCTTAGTCTTATCCAGAAACCGGGCTTAGTCTCAGTCCCGGTCTTGACCTGGACTAACTCAGACTTGATTGATTCCACTGGACAATAAAAGGATTAAAGTTGTAAAACTACAATGCTGAGGAGAGCAAAGCCACGCGACGTGAATGTAAACCCCAACAGACAAATGAACTTCAGCCCAGAGCCGACAGGAAATCAAAGTTCGGTCATGTGACTGCCCCGTGCGACTATAAATGGACTGAGGGGAAATAGTTATGGGTTAATGACCAAATAAGGACGTACAGTATGGATATAGGAGCAGGGACAGACAAAACTAAACCAGGACTGAACCAGGACTAAACCAGGACTGAACCAGGACTGAACCAAGACTGAACCAGGAACCAGGGACTAAAACCAGGACTAACCAGGACTGAACCAGGACTGAACCAGGACTAAACCAGGACTAAACCAGGACTGACCAGGACTAAACCAGGACTAAACCAGGACTAAACCAGGACTGAACCAGGACAAAACTAGGATTAAACCAGGACTAAACCAGGACTGAACCAGGACTAAACGAGGACTGAACCAGGACTGAACCAGGACTAAACCAGGACTGAACCAGGACTGAACCAGGACTAAAACAGGACTGAACCAGAACTAAACCAGGACTAAACCAGGATGAAACCAGGACTAAACCAGGACTAAACCAGGAGATAAACCAAAACTAAGTTGTTCTGATTTGGTTAGAGTTTTGTTCTGATGTAGTCTTTGTTTGGTCCTGTTTCAGTCCTGGTTTAGTCCTGGTTTAGTCCTGGTTTAGGCCTGGTTTAGTCCTGGTCTGTAGTCTAATTTGAGTTCCTGGTTAGTCTAAATTTAGTCCTGATTTTGAGGCAGTGTTTGAAAGTGTGAACAAACCCTAAAACAGGAAGTAAAGTCAAATTAAATCAGGTCTAAACTAGGAACTAAACCAGGAATAAAACAAGGACTAAACCAGAGACTATAAATGAGGGACTAAAACAAGACTAAACTATAGGTCTAAACCAGGATCTAAAACTGGACTAAAGATGGAGCAGACGAGTGGGTCAGATGGAGCCTGTGTTCATCCTCCTCTTATTATCCCATAAGGCCTTTCCTGTAAAAACATAAACATTTGAATGGACCAATCACAAGCTTGGCTCCAGGCAAATGGGCGGGGATTAGCGATAGCATGACTGTAAAAACATTAGCCCACACCTAAAGTTAATATTAGCGCTAATGTTGACGCTAGCTCAACTTTGACCCCTGGGAATTTTGAGAAGAAATGAGCCGCGAAGTAGAGAGGAATGAGGGCGAGGAGGGGCAAGGGGCTGTACGTACGGTTTAGTCCTGGTTTAGTCCTGGTTTAGACCTGGTTTAGACCTGGTTTAGACCTGTTATTCTGGTTTAGTCCTTAGTTAGTCCTTGTTTAGTCCTAGGTTATTCCAGGTTTAGTTTTAGTTTAGTCCTGGGTTATTCCTGGTTTAGTACTGGTTTAGTCCTGGTTTAGTCCTAGGTTATTCCTGGTTTAGTTTTAGTTTAGTCCTGGGTTATTCCTGGTTTAGTCCTGGTTTACTCCTGGTTTAGTCCTGGTTTAGTCCTGGTTTAGTCCTAGGTTATTCCTGGTTTAGTTTTAGTTTAGTCCTGAGTTATTCCTGGTTTAGTCCTGGTTTAGTCCTGGATTATTCCTGGTTTGGTCCTGGTTTTGTCCTGGTTTTGTCCTGGGTTATTCCTGGTTTAATCCTGGTTTAGTCCTGGTTTAGTCCTGGGTTATTCCTGGTTTAATCCTAGTTTAGTCCTGGTTTAGTCCTGGGTTATTCCTGGTTTCATCCCAGTTTAGTCCTGGTTTAGTCCTGGTCTATTCCTGGTTTAGTCATGGTTTAGTCTTGGGTTATTCCTGGTTTAGTCCTGGTTTAGTCCTGGTTTAGTCTTGGGTTAGTCCTGGTTTATTCCTGGGTTATTTCTCGTTTATTCCTGGGTTATTCCTGGTTATTATTTAGTCCTGTTTTAGTCCTGGTTTAGTTCTCGGTTACTCCTGGTTTAGTCCTGGCTTAGTTCTTGGTTAGATTGGGCTGAGTCCATGTTCACTTCTCGTCTCTTCTCGTGGTATAGAGCGGAGTGTGAGCATCATTACAGTTTTTATTTCATGTTGATAGGACCAATAAGAAAAAAATCTACATTTAAAGTTTGAAATTAGTTTGTACAGTATATTAAGCCTAAACGCATATGTGCATTACCGCTACTGGCAGAAACACGTGTGCAGTCCATGAGCTAAACTAGGTCTTAAATTTTACTCGTAAGTGGTGAGAAAATAGCCATAACTTGGATTATAATAATGAGAAGCACCAGAGGAGAGAAGAGAGAGCAGAAGAGGTGAGGAGCTGTGAGAGGGGGCAGTGCGAGGGGAGCAGGGGCAAAAAGCACAGAGTCAGGAGGGAAGGAAGACATGGATTTATAAAAACTTAAGTGTAAAACGACTCAGTAAGATCAAGTTTAGAACATGACCTATTGATCTTTCGATTTTTGGCACAGCCCTATAACTTCATGTAGATTGACAGACAAACATGAATGATAGAACTATCGGCCCTTGGGAGCCAGGCCCCTACGCAAAGTGAGGAGTCTGAGTGTAGAACGATCCGGCTCTGAGCTCAGAATTTCAAGACTTAACTGCAGTTTAAGAAGAGGCTAGAAGAGAAAACAAAGAGAAGACACTAGGAAACAGGAGGTGAGGAGAGAGGAGACGAGGAGAAGAGACTAGGACAGCGTAGATGGGGGTAGAGGAGGCTAGGACATAGGAGATAGGACACAGAACAGGAGACTAGAAGAGAGGAAATGAGGAGAGAGGAGACAGGAGAGAGGAGAGGAGGAGAGAGGGGACGAGGAGAGAGGAGAGATGAGGAGAGGGGAGATGCGGAGAGAGGAGACAGGAGAGAGATGAGGAGATGAGGAGAGAGGAGATGAGGAGAGATGAGGAGACAAGGAGATGAGGAGAGAGGAGATCAGGAGAGAGGGGAAGAGGAGAGAGGGGAAGAGGAGAGAGGGGAAGAGGAGAGAGGAGGAGACGAGGAGAGACGAGCAGACGAAGGAGAGAGGAGACCAGAAGATGAGAAGAGACCAGATGAGGAGAGAGGAGACGAGGGGAGAGGAGACAGGATAGGATACGAGATGATGGATGAGATATGGGATTGGGAGGGGCCTGAGTAAACACTTGTTAATGAAACATGTGCGTCTCGTTAGCGATTTTTACACACAGCACCCCACAGACGAGGGGCACAGCGAGGGACGACAGAGGGAGCAGAGCAGGGACCCACATTATACAGGAATACTGTAGTAAAATACCTTCAAAAAGTACTACAACCACAACGAACCTGTGTTGCCCGTGCCTTTTTTGTATTGCACAAATATACACTACTACTAGTACTACTGCGAGGGCGACAGTAGCTCGAGTACACTGGTGTATGAATGCGTGTGTAAATGAGTGACTGGTTCCATGATGTAAAGCACTTTGACTACCATTTTACTACTACTGCTACTACTACCACTACTACTACGACTATGCATTTGCTTGCTGTTACTATTTGTTTCATGAAGTCTTTGAGTGTTTGCATAGCTGTCACTCTTAGTAGCTATATAAGGTATTTCAATGATACTTCACCTACGGCTCGCACTCTAAATAGTACTACTATAGCACTATTACTACTACTTGGGTTTCAGGTGGTGTCTCGTTGCCTGTTTTTAAAGTCTGCACCTATAAGAGCAGGATCCAGTCTGAGTGAAAGTGGATTAAGTGATAGAGTCTATAGGAGCCTCATCAGTCTGCGAGAGGGAGAGAGGGAGAAAGATGGAGGGAGGAGAGATGGAGAGAGAGAGGAGAGGGAGAGAGAGAGAGGGAGGGAGGGAGGGAGGCAGGAGGAAAAGAGAGAGAGAAGAAGGGGGAGGAAAGAAAGTGCCATTGATAGACTCAGAGTTTAAAGGCTGTCCAACAGTCTGCAGAGAGAGAGAGAAAGAGAGAGGGATCGCAGAGAGGAGAGAGAGTATGTTATTGATGGACTCAGAATGTAAAGGCAGCTGTCCAACTGTCTGCGAGAGAGAGAGAGAGAGAGAAGACCGAGGGAGACAGAGAGAGGAGAGAAAGAGAGAGACGGAGAGAAGGTGTTATTGATGGACTTAAAAATCTAAAGTCTGTCCAACAGTCTGCAGAAAGAGAGAGGGAGGTAAAGTGCAAAAAAGAGAGGGAGAAGAGAGAGAGAGGAAGCTGTCCAACTGTCTGTAAGAGAGAGAAGAGAGGGAGAGACAGAGGAGGGTGGGGAAGTGAGTGAGAGAGGGAATGAGATGGAGGAGGAGAGAAAGAAAGAGCAGAGAGAGGGGGGAGCGTATTGATGGACTCTAAAGGCAGCTGTCCAACTGCCTGAAAGAGAGATAAAAGAGACAGAGAGAGTGAAGAGAGGGATATATAGAGAGGCAGAGACAGAGAGAAAGAGAGAGATGAAAGTAGAAGTGAGGAAGAAAGAGTGTTATCGATGGTGGTGCAATTCCAGGTCAGATTCCGAGCGACAGGCAGCTCTCCAACTGGTTGAATCAGAGAAAGAGAGAGAAGAGAGAGATGAGAGAGAGAAGAGGGGGGAAGGGGGGGATAGTGGGAATGAGAGAAAAGAGGGATGAAAGAGACTGAGGAGAAGAGAGAGGGGCAACAGAGAGAGAAAGAGGAAAGGGAGAAAGAGAGGGATGAGAGGGAGAGGGGAAGGCAGAGAGAGAGTGTCAGAGAGAGTAAAGGAGAGAAAAAAGGAGGGAGAGCGAGGGAGTAAGGCAGAGAGGAGGATGGAGGGAGAGGGGGAGAGAAAGACTGACAGAGGGGAAGCTGAGAAAGAGAGAGCAGAGAGAGAGAGAGCAGTAAAAATAATACATAATTTAGATAAGAGAGAGAGAGAAAGGGGAGAGTCCTAATTTGGTCCTGGTTTAGTCCTGATTTGGTAAGAGGAGAGATTTGGTAAACATATGCAGTATCTTGTTTACTTAATTTAGTTCTAATTTGGTCCCGGTTTAGTTCTGACTTGATCCTGGTTTAGTCCTGATTTGGTCCCGGTTTAGTCCTGATTTGGTCCTGGTTTAGTCCTGATTTGATCCTGGTTTAGTCCTGATTTGGTCCCGCTTTAGTTCTAATTTGGTCCTGGTTTAGTCCTGATTTGGTCCTGGTTTAGTCCTGATTTGATCCTGGTTTAATCCTGATTTGGTCCTGGTTTAGTCCTGATTTGATCCTGGTTTAGTCCTGATTTGGTCCTGGTCTAGTCCCTTTCGCTGTCCCAGCCTTGTCCCAGTGGTGTTTACAGACTCCATTACATCCTCCCTCAGAACAGGTCCATAAAAACTACAAGAGGAAATGCTTGTAGTCCATTAGTGACGGCGGAGTGTGCATGGGGTCAGAGGTCAGGGGTCATGTTTGTGCAGGTGTCTCACATGATGTCACTGTCCCATGGTCTGTGAAACATGTTCTAATCTCTGTATTTAAGAATAGTTCAGTGATCCGTAGGGAGATCTCTGGATCTGTCTCCACATCTGAGTCTGAGGCTGTGTCCCCATGTCCAGGTGTAAAAACAGAGCACTCAGAATTTCCCACAATCTATTTTGAAAGGTAGTGTAGAGTGGATGGTGACTAGACTGGTCAGTGCATTGGGAGAGTTGGAAAAACATCAGTGGACAGTGGCGGATGAATCACTGTTGTAATGCACCCATGATTATTCATTTGATTTAATTTGGTCCCACTGAGCTTGCATCTCATTTTCAAGCCAGTCCTGAGTACAAACATTTACAGTTCATAACATGCATAATAAATACACTGCCTGGCCAAAAAAAAAAAAAAAAAAAAAAAAAAAAAAAAAGTCACACACTTTAATATTTCGTTGTTCCGCCTTTAGCTTTGATTATGGCACACATTAACTATGACTTCTTGTTTTAATTTCATCCCAAAGATTCTCAATGGGGTTAAGGTCTGGACTCTGTGGTGGCTCCATGTGTGAAAATGACGTCTCATGCTCCTGAATCACTCTTTCATAATTTGAGCCTGTTGAATCCTGGCATTGTCATCTTGGAATATCCCCGTGCATCAGGGAAGAAAAAATCCATCGATGGAATAACCTGGTCATTCAGTATATTCATGTAGTCAGCTGACCTCATTCTTTGAGCACAGACTGTTTCTGAACCTGGACCTGACCAACTGGAGGAGGCTCGTACCTATTTGCTTAGTTAAATCCAGGTTGGGAACTTTTTTTAGCTGGGCAGTGTGTATTTGTTGACCCCATGCTCTACCAGAATCATTGCAAAGTTTCTAGTGTTAGTTACGTTAGCCATTACCGTTAGCAGTTGAAGGATAGTTTCCCAGCCTGTTTTGTGACATTAGCTAAAACACATTAATATGAATCCATTATGTCATTATCTTAACTTTAGTACAAACGTAGGTGTGTCAGATTACACAGATACAAAGACTTTCGCTGAAGTTTAGCAGAATGTTTTTCACTGAGACACTTGAGTCACATGACTCGCTCTGAGGAAACAGTATTAAGTCTCCAGTCACTGTCTGAATGATGCTGTGTTGCAGGGAACTAGGCAGTTGTTTATTTCACACTTGAATGTCACAAGTTCAGACTTTAGAGAACATTCAAGAAAAAAGTCTATTTAGCACCATATAGGCTAGTGCTTAATTCTTCAGCAGCAGTGATGAGGCCAAGTCCAAGCCAGACAAGCAACTCTCAAGTTTTGTGCTTTTACTTTCAAGTCATTTATAACAAATGACCTTATGCTGCTGCAAGGGACGGGACGATAAACAATATACAGTTTATTGTGATAAAAAGGGTTAACAATGATCGATCTTGGCACTTTTTATATAATCCTGATAATCGCCAACAAATATAATCGCCATTGTGCCACCAGAATGTGCAGAAACATACTTCTCCCTGATGCTGTAGATCACTGTTGTAGTACAAGTACAATACTTCAACCATTGTTTAAATATGGAACCTATTCATAATATTAAAGGTGTAATTATTCAGATCCAGAACATTTTTAAACTGTCAGCAACAATAATTATTTTGATATAACCGTTGATCGCAATTGTTTTGGCCATGATAATAATGACACCAAATTTCAGCATCATCCCATGCCGAGCTGCTGCCCATAATTTTGCAAAATGAATATAATATATATATATAATATATATATATATAATTATTATTATTATTATTATATTATTATTATTTTTTTTTTTTTTTTTTTTTTTTTTTTTCAAGTATGAAGTACTCAAAATAGTTGACTTCACCTCTCAAACTCAAAAAGTCTAACTCAGGTCTAACGCAAGTCTGACTCAAGTCTGACTCAAGTCTGACTCCAGTCTAACTCAAATTTAACTCAAGTCTGAACTCAAGTTGTCACTCTAGTCTAAGTCAAGTGTGACTCAAGTGTGACTCAAGTCCACACCTCTTTTTCCACAGCATTGCATTGTGTTTAAAGCATCATTTAAACCCCATGTGTGAGCGCTGAATGACAAAATGTCACCACTCCTCTCTAAATGAACTTTATTAGGGGCTCGTAAAGCACTACTTTCCTGCACACAGTCCCAGTGGAATGCAGTCCCAGTCTAGGACCCGGGCCAAAACCAGTTTGGGACCGGGGACTTGGGTTTTGGGGTTTTTGGAGGGTTTCAGGGGGTGTGGTCTCAGATGGCTGTGGTACATGTAATGACAGAGGAGATGGAGAAAGCTGGAGCCGATCGTGCAGTAAACACGTAAACAAGATTTCAACAGCGCTAATTAACTTTTATAGTTTAATATTTTAGAAGACTTTTACGGCAACATCTGGACTGGGTTACACGAGATCTAGAGGGAGGAGTAGAAGTAGTAGTAGCAGCAGCAGCAGTAGTAGTAGCAGTAGTAGTAGTAGTAACAGCAGCAGTAGTAGTAGTAGTAGCAGCAGTTGTAGTAGTAATGTAGCAGCAATAGATAATTGTACTAAATGTAGTACCATATCATACCATATAATATAATACCATATTAGCAGTAGTACTAATACCTAGCAGTAGCTGTAGTAATAGTAATAGCAGCAGTAGATAGCCATACTAAACACAGTAAACAAACATGTTAGCAGTAGTTAATTAGTGGTGATAACTATAGGTTTTGTCACTCTTGTAGAAGACCTAATCATAGTAATAGTAGTAGTAATAGTAGTAGTAGTAGTAGTAGTAGTAGTAGTATTAGTACCAGTAGTGGTAGTCATAGCAGCAGTTGTGGATAATTATACTAGATGTAGACATTTTTTGTAGTAAATGTATTAGCTATAGCTTTTAACACACCACTGCCGTAGAATTCCTAATCATCATAGTAGTAGTAGTAGTAGTAGTAGTTGTAGTAGGGGTAGTAAGGTCATTCTAGACTAGAAACTACTTTAGTACTCAAACTTTTAGAACTTTGGACAAACAGCTGTAGTAGCATTTGTTATAGTATAGTAGTAGGAGCAAAAGTAGTAGTAGCAGCAGTAGTGTGAAGTATTGTCATTTAAAAATCCTATATTATATGCAAACTTGCATTATTATTAATGGCATAAAAAAATGTTCAGCTCTAAATACTTAGTTCCCTATCTGTTTATTTTGACGGGTTCAAATTGTTCAAATATGATAAAAAAAAAAAAAAAAAATCTGAAAACCAACTTTAATTGGAGCAGCTACAGTTTTAGCCTCATTTGCTCTGCCCCTCCTCTTCAACAGAAGCTTCAGCAAACACTCCAAACACTCAAATTCATTTCCACAAAATTATATGCACTATTTAAAACAGTCAAATGTGAAATAGCTGATCTCCAGCGTGTCTAGGGGACAGTGTCTTTGCAGGTGTCCTCTGGGTGTCTCCTGGCTCAGGTCCAGTCCCCCGAGTCCCCGTCTTGGCCCTGGTCCAGTCCCCGTCCAGGATCTGGTCTCAGTCCGGACTCTGTCTCACAAAAATGGATTTGAGCACTTGGTTTTTTGGCAGTTTTCCCACAAACTTACAACATGGAAATAAATGGGATCCAGGAAGGATTTAGAAGGGAGTGTATAGAGGACTGAACAAGGATTAAACCAGGATTAAACTAGGACTAAACCAGGACTGAACCAGGATTAAACCAGGACTAAACCAGGACTGAACCAGGATTAAACCAGGATTAAACTAGGACTAAACTAGGACTAAACCAGGATTAAACCAGGATTAAACTAGGACTAAACCAGGACTGAACCAGGATTAAACCAGGATTAAACCAGGATTTAAACTAAGACTGAACTAGGACTGAACCAGGATTAAACCAGGATTAAACCAAAACTAAACCAGGATTAAACCAGGATTAAACTAGGACTAAACCAGGACTGAACCAGGATTAAACCAGGATTAAACCAGGACTAAACCAGGATTAAACCAGGATTAAACTAGGACTAAACCAGGACTGAACCAGGATTAAACTAGGACTAAACCAGGACTAAACCAGATCAGCAAAAAAGTACCAAATCAGGAATCAACCAGTTTGTCTGAGAACAGTTATAAACCAGGACTAATCAGGTTGAACCAGAAACTAAACCAGGACTAAACCAGGACTAAACAGGACTAAACCAGGAATAAACCAGGACTAGACCAGAAGTATAACCAGGACTCACCCAGTACTCACCAAGGACTAATCCTAGACTGACGCAAAACAAAACGAGGGCCAATCCAGAACTAAACCAGGACTTAACAAGATCTAAACCAGGACTTAGCATATTTGGTAATGACCTAATCCCTTTATTATTGTGTCACTTTGAGTGTTTTATAATTGGCGTCTTCCTAAACCCGTCCACTCTTTTCATTTCCACTCTGCAGGCTCTCGGAGCAATCATCTGCTTTAATTAATATAAATGCACACGTTTTAATGAGGATTCAGGCGTCAAGCACCACAAGTCTGAAGACCGCCGCCATTTTGAGAACCACTCCAATATTTCAGAAGTTTATAGACACATTTTTAATTGAGAAATACGTCAAGACAATGAAGAGAACAGTAGAGGTTTAGAGGGGATAGAGTAGTGGATAGAGTAGGTGTTAGTAGTAGAAGTAGTAACGGAAATTGTAGAAGCAATAGTAGTAGTAGTATAGTGGTAATCGTAGTAGTAATAGTAGCAGTAGTAGTAGTACTCAATGAAGAGACAAGTAGGGTAATAGTTGGATGATGATGCTAGTAGCAGTAGTAGTAGTGGTAGTGGCAGTAGTAGTGGAAGTTACAGTCATTTGGATGGAAGTTGTAGTGATAGAAGTACAGTGGTAATAGTAGTAGTAATGCAGTAGTAAGGCCAATAGTTATAGTAGTATTAATTGTAGAAACAGTAGCCTAGTTGTAGTGGTGGTAGTAGAAGTAGCCTACTACTAGTAGAAGTGATACTGGTAGTAACACAAATAGTAGCAGTAGTAGTCGTTGCAGGGTTAGTAGTGAGTAGATGTAGGTGCAATCTGGGTGCTCCTTTGGGTGCTCTGGCCTGATGGTGTTCCTCTGCTGCTTCTATGGGTGCTCCTTCAGGTGTTCTTGCCTGATGGTGTCATTTTGGGTACTCTGGTCTGGCGGTGTCTTTTGGGTGCTCTGGCCTGATGATTGCCTTTTGGGTACTCTGCTCTGATGGTGTCCTTTAGGTGCTCTGGTGTGGCGGTGTCCTTTGGGTGCTCTGTCGGGTGCTCCGGCCTGATGCTGTAGTTTTTGGTACTCTGGTCCGATGGTGCCCTTTAGGTGCTCTGGTGTGGGTGCTCCGGCCTGATGGTGTCGTTTTGGGTACTCTGGTCCGATGGTGTCCTTCAGGTGCTCTGGTCTTGCAGTGTCCTTCGGGTGCTTCTCCGAGTGCCCCTTTGGCTGCTCCTTCAGGTGCTCTGGTCTGACGGTGTCCTTTTGGGTGCTCTGGCCTGGTGGCGTACTTCAGGTGCTCTGGTCTGGTCGTGTCCTTTGGGTGCTTCTCTGGGTGCTCCTTCGGGTGCTCTGGCCTGATGGATTAATGGCAAAGTAATGGAGAGGCGGATGAAGCTGTCGTTAATCACTGTCTCATTGTGTGAAGCTAAACAATGCACTATACTGCGGGAATACTGATCAACTCTGGGAACAGATAAGAGACTGGAAGAGGGGGGCTGTACATTTTATTGAATTACTTATTTTATGTGATAAGTTGCGCTCACATCATACAATCTGATGATGTAATGATTTCTGATGGAGGGCTGGGGGCGGTACTGCATGTATGTCTATAGAGTTACCACGGTGACACGATGCACACATTAGCAAACACAGACTGATACATTTTTAGCATCAAAAAAGGTGAGAGTGGCTAATGCTAACTAGCTTCTGACTATAATATTACTTGAGTGGGAACAGTATAAAAGATCTAAATTTGAATGAGCTTCAGACAGAGAAGTGCATCCAGTTCACTTCAACTGGGAACGTTGATATCAGCTAACTCTATGGGAGATTCCATCCAAACGTTGAACCTTATCATTATTTGTTTGGGATTGGCTCCACAAACTTTTCTCAGCTTGGATTGAGAAAGTAGCTGTAGTAGGCCAAGACGCCGAGACATTTCCCAAGCTCCTCCTCGGGTGGAGCTCTGGTTAAAGGCCTTATGTTACAGGAAATAACTCTTTTGAGCGTTAAGCCATGATATAATGCTGTTAAGGAAACTACTGCACATTGCATCAGGTTTGTGAAGCTGTTGTGTACAGTTTTGTTTCATGTTTTTGTATATTTGTGGAGAATTGTCGGGTGAGAGCGTGGGTGATGGAGGCTTGTGGGCGGAGCATTGTACAGGATCTTATAGCTAACTGTAAGGACGGTTGAAATATGGACTACATCTAAAAGGCATCAGGGAGATTTTTGATGAGGGCACTCAAACATACATGGACTAAAAAAAAAAAAAAAAAAAAAAAAACATGGGTTTTCATAACTTGGCCATTTTTTGTCAATGAGGGAACAATGTTATAACCCCCCCCAAAAAAAAAAACAAAAAAAAAAACAGCTTTTCCTTCATCTGTGACTTACATTCACAGTAAGGGATCTCACTTCCTGAAAACCTTTGTATCCTTTGAGTTTACATCAAACAGGAAGTGTCCTCAGACACACAGGAAGTCACCTCTGCGTTTCCACACGGCGATCCTAAACAGGAAGTGAGTGAGGGGATTTCATGTGCTGAAGCATTTACAGCGAATCCACCAGAGACAGAGCCAAAACAATGGACAAACCACACAGAGGAAATAACATGATGTCATGTGGTCAGTGAACACAGCGCCAGGGCGGTGGGATGTCCCGCGGTCAGCGAAGTGCTCCTGTCTCACTAATGCATCGCTCAACAAAATGGAGGTGGTTAGAAAATGCATCCAAGGAGTAGAACTACAGGGATTTAATGAGGCAAATAAGGAATCAAGAGTAAACTCTTTTTAAGACTAAATCAGGTTGGAATAAATCTAAACTTGGACTAAATCAAGTGAATAAACTTGTTCTCGACTTGGTCTAAATTAGATTTAAATCAGTCTAAATGTGGACTAAAGTACACACTAAAATGGAACAAAACTACTGTAGGTCAGAACCAGGATTGACCCAAAACTAAACCAGGACCAGCCCAGGTCTACATCAGGTTAAACCAGAACTTGATCAAAAAAATGATCAAAATGAACCTTTCAGAGTTGAATTATTCCTTTTAATCTCAAAGCACATCTGGAGCTGACAATAAAATAAAAAGTAAAAAAGATTAAATGAAATAAAAGAGAAATAAATGATAAAATACAATAGGGTGGTAGATGTGACGTGACATGAGTATAGTAACCTTGGAATAACGTTTTTTTTTATTCTCACTCGACCACTTACCGCTGTTGTGTCTCTGTGCAAGGCATTTTCCCTCTTTCACCAAACCAGTCGAAGTAAAGTTATAGGTTATGACAGAAAAGGCATCAGGCTTTAAAAAATCCCCATACTACTACTACTACTACTACTACTACTACTACATCAACCTCTGACAGAAATAAGGGATCCAAAATGAACAGAAATAAACCTGCCAACTTTGCAATACCATCATCTCACAACTCAACTGAAAATACAGGCGTTTAATTGGCTCCGAGTGATTGTGTGAGAGTGTACTGCAGTGCGTGTCCCTGGGCGCGCGTTCTTTTTCCTACAGACAGTGAACGTGACATGTTTACAGTCTGTTTTGTCATACACGCGATCATAAACAGAGCGAGTGGAGAATCGTTTGTCTTATTATGCACTAGATTTGAGAGGGCCGCTCTCGGAATCAGATTTATAGAGTTTATTTGGAAATGAACAAATATGATCTTCTTGTATATAAAATACTACGTTCAGAGTTTTAGAGACAACTTGCGCTTTGTGGTACAATGGCAAAAGTTTTAGTAATGGGAAGCGTAGTAGTTGTACTAGTATGCGTGGTAAAGTAGTTGTAGTTGTAGTTAGTAGTAGCTTGTGGGTGTATTGTGGAGTATTGCACAGAAGCTTACAGCGTTTTATATATAAAACCTGTGCATCATGGTGTAGTGGTAAAAGTGTAGTAGTTGTAGTAGTGAGTGTACTAGTGTAGTAAAGTAGCTGTGGTAGTAGTAAGTAGTAGTTATCATAGCATCGCAGGGGTAATATTGGCACGTAGAAGCACTTAATAGTAGTAGTGGTGTTGCAGTAGTAGTAGTACAAGTAGACTGCAGCTATGCGATTGTAGCAATCATTTTGGTTGTTGCAGTAGTTAAGAATTAGCAGTTTTAGTAGTAAGGGGGAGTAGTTGTACTAGTAGTTTTAGCATTGCAGTGGTAGTACTCAATATTGTCAGTTGTAGTCTGTAACAATGTCTGTGTTGTAGCTTAACAGTAGTAATGAAACTAGAAGTAGTAGGAATAGTAGTAGTAGTAAAAGATGTAAAAAGACGTTTAATTGTTATTAAGAGTACTAGTTGTAGCAGTGGTTTTCAAGGTAGTGATAGTAGTAGTAGCAGAACTAGTCAAAATACTGCTACCACTACTAGAACTTCATACTGCACACTGGAGAAGGTAACTCTAAGTATCTGAAATACTGCAGAGAATATACAGTATACATTTTGTTATTTTTAATGGTACAGCAAAGTCGGAATAGTAGGCTAGTAGTAGTATTTTCTGGGTCAGTTTGAAGTAAAAATACACTCATTTCTTCTGACGCTGCTATGTTCTGGTCTGTAATTATGTTTGGCTCTAGCTGGCGTTAAATTAACAAGCAACAAACAACTTCCCCAACAGATCAAAACAAGTGTGAGCGAAGGGAGCAAGCGAGGAGTTAGGAAAGGAAACGAGGAGGAAGCATGGTGCTAAATTTTAATTAACACTCATTTAGTTTTTTTTTTTTCCTCAATATTTTGGTCTTTTTGTTTAAATCTATTTGAGAGCATTGTGGCAGTGCGGTTATCGTGTCTCCTCCTCTCAGTGAGGAAGTTTAAACAGTGAACAGACTCCGACTGCTAACTTTCTGGTTGCAGGGTGAACAAATTACCACCTAATAACTATGGTACTGAAATACTGTTACTTACTAGTAGTAGTAGTAGTAGACTAACAGTAGTAGTAAGTAGTAGACTTGCATTGCATGTAGTAGTAATTTTGGCATTGTGATTGTTCCACAAAAAGAAAAGTAATCTAGTGGTTTCAGTAGTAGTAATAGTAGTAGTAATAGTAGTAGTAGTAGTAGTAGTAGTAGTTTCTGTTAGTAGTCTGGTAGTATAGTTTGAATTCTTTCTGTTTAGGATTCTGTAAGCATATAAATGAACTTACCTTGTTTAGAGTAGTAGTAGTAGTAATAGTACTTGCCTTAGTAGTAGTAGTAGTAGTAGTAGTAGTAGTAGTAGTAGTAGTAGTAGCAGTAGTAGTAGTAGTAGTAGTAGTAGTAGTACTTTCTGTTAATTCTGTTAAGCATTTTGAATTACTTTGTTTAGGAATTGTGTTATGCAATAAACTTACCTTGCCTTGTAGTAGTAGTAGTAGTAGTAGTAGTAGTAGTAGTAGTAGTAGTAGTAGTAGTAGTAGTAGTAGTAGTAGTAGTAGTAGTAGTAGTAGTAGTAGTAGTAGTAGTAGTAGTAGTAGTAGTAGTAGTAGTGACAGTAATAGTTTTCATCAAAAGCTATAGGCTACTGTATTTATCACAACCATATACATATTTTGTGTTAGACAAGATTAAATTTAGGTTTAAACATGGTTAAGTCCCATTTTAGTCCACAAGTCCCGGTTTAGATCTTATTTAGTCTTAGTTTGGTCCAACTGGCTCCAACTTGACTACTTCTGATCATATTTACCACTCAATTCCTAACTATTTCCTGTGTCAAACCCCAGCTTGCTTGTCTCAGCCTATTAGCAGAGCGCCTGTTAGCCGCGCATCTGTCCATTTGGCTAACAGCATTACAATCCGGTTAGCATTAGCCGCGGGGCCCGTTAGCATGCGTCTGTCCATTTGGCCGTTAGCGTTAGCCACGGGGCAGCCTCATAAAGGAAAATCGGACTGGGACTAGCGCCAGGCTTCATTAGCATCCAGTCTGGAGCGGACCATGCCAAGACCGGGCCGACCACAGCCAAAAGCGACACCAAGCCTGGAGGGAGAGGATAGGAGACAAACACAGCTAATGCTAATGCGGCTAACGCTAGCACCGCCAAGTTCCATCAGCTGTGGAGACATGTCCGGATTCACACGCAGGATAGATGTTGGAATGGATGAGAGAAGGGGTTAGAACCAGGCTAAAAAGGGCTAAAGCTAGTGTGATCACGGACCAAACCAGGTCAAACGAAGAATAAGATGAAGTAGAGTTAACCCATAATTAAACCAGGACTAAACCAGATCTAAATCGGACTAAAGAAGGGCCAAACTTTTATTTCACTCTTTTGATGTGGCAATTATTAGGCTATTCGATAAGTGAAAAGTAGTACTACTATTGAAGAATTACAACAGTACTAGGGTACTATTGCTAATTTCTACTATACTTTATATGTTAATTAGCAATACAACCAGCATTAATACCACTAGGGTACTATTACTGTTATTTCTACTTTTACTCCTACTACTATTGTTATCAATACTTCTATTGTCAACACTTTGATTCCTAGGCCTACAAAGAATCTTATTAGATTTTACTATGGATGCTGTATTCTTATTGACTTCTTCTACTACTACTACTACTACTACTACTACTACTACTACTACTACTACTACTACTACTACTACTACTACTACTACTACTCTACTACTACTATTATTCCTACATTTTTATTCCTTGGCCCACTACTACTACTACTATTAACTATACTACTACATTGATCCCACTATTTCTTTCACTCACAAGGCCTATTCTACTAGGCCCACAACAACTACTACCACACCACTACTACTACATATTACTACTACTACACTACTACTACTTGCATCAACCCTACTACTACTACTACTACTTTTACTACAGTTACTACTACTACTACTACTACCATCAACACACCACTACTACTACTACAACTACTACTACCATCAACACTACCACTACTACTACTACCACAACACACACTACTACTACTACTACTACTACTACAACCATCAACACCACCACTACTACTACTACTACTACCATCAACACTACCACTACTACTACTACTACCATCAACACACTACTACTACTACTACTACTACTACCATCAACACACTACTACTACTACTACTACTACTACTACTACTCTACAACACACACTACTACTATACTACTACTACTACTACCTCACACACCCATACACTACTACTACTACTACTAACTACACTACTACTACTACTACCACAACACCACTACATCTACTACACCACTACACCACCACTACTACTACTACTACTACTACTACTACTACTACTACTACTACCATCAACACACCACTACTACTACTACTACTATTACTACTACTACTACTACTACTACTACTACCATCAACACACCACCACTACTACTACTACTACTACTACCATCAACACACCACCACCACTACTACTACTACTACTACTACTACTACTACTACTACTATTACTACTACTACTACTACCATCAACACACTAATACTGATGCTAAGCACACCACTACTACTACTACTACTACCTCAACACACTACTCTAAAACCATTACTATTATCAACTTCCTGTTGGGATTTCTACTTCCTGTTATAGCTGACATTTTAAAGACTATTGCCCATTCAAAATCTGCAATTGTTTTGAATTGTTAATTGCTATGGCAACAGGGCAATTTAATGTTTTTATCATTCTGAAACTCACGTATACTAACACTACAAATATTAATGTTGCTATGCAAGCTACTACTATAAAGTGTGCTACTACTGCTGCTACTACTACTACTACTACTACAGACTACTACTAAAATATCTACTTTACGTTTCAACAGCTACATTACCAATACCTACTACTACTACTACTACTACTACTACTACTACTACTACTACTACTACTACTACTACTACTACTACTACTACTACTACTACTACTATAACCATCACTACACTTGCAAAGTTTTCTTCTTGGCCTAGAGTCCCAGTCCTGCTCTGTTCCCTGTTCCCTTCACGTCTTGCTCATCTTGACTCCATCAAACTGCAGAGTCGACTTTATAATGTGTTTGACCTGAGACTATAAAAAGACCCAGTTTACAGCTGAGACCCATCAAAACCAGATCTCACCCGGATTCAAACCAGATCTGGTGCAGGCCCGGTCCAAAGCCTGGTCCAAAGCTGGTCTACACACAGAACAGGTACAGACTCCACAGAGACCCAGACTATGGCAGGACTTCAGTCGGCTGGATCAAAGATGGCCGCCGCTTTGAAGAGACCAAAGGGAGCAAACGTGAGATTTATGAGAAAAAGACGACGAAATTGTGTAAGGGAGACCTGAACGAGACCTGGTTTAGTTCCACGAGTTGAGTCCAGGCCTGAAACCAATTTGATCCTTGTTTTGGACATAGATAAACAAAACTGAAAAAGTGAAAGGATACTTATTATGTACTCATACTAGTACTAATCCAGTACTAGACAATGAGGTCTACATCAGGACTAAGAGTATAGTAGCAGTAGTAGAAATAATAGAAGTAGCCATGGCAGTGATAGTAGCAGATAATGATAGTATTAGTAGTAGTGGTAATAGTAGGTAGTAGTATCATTAGTAATAGTAGTTATAGTAGTAGGTAATATTAGCATTAGTAGTATATAGTAGTGGTAGCAGTAGTAGTAATAGTGGCAGTTGTAGTAGTATCATTGGTAGTAATGTTATTAGTAGTAGTACTATATTGTGTGAGGGATCAGGTGTGAAAGTACAATTAGAGAGTAGCACTAAGTAATATCAGTAGTTGTAGTAGTAACTTACTGTGAGAAGGCCCACTTCTCCACAGATCTGACCTGTAACTTGATTTGGTGGCCTGCTTGTCTCTTACTGTGATAAAAAAATATTACTGCCATACTCTGGATTATTCTAGTTAAAGAATTATCTCCAGATCTGAGCCAAGGTTCTGATCAGGAGCACCTAACTAGAGGATTATTCGCTTAGTCTAGCTTGCAAATTTATCTGGGAATGGAACCTGAGACTTTCTTATTATTGGGCAAAGACACAAACCTCTACACAATGAGATCTCCTCAAAATGAGCTCATCTCTAAACAACATTGTCAGCATGACCAGTCCACGGAGTGACCCAGGACCTGGTCGAGGCTCCGGACTCGGGGAAGACTAAACAATAGTCCACAGCAGGTCTAAAGCACCGGTCCGGACCCGAGGGGGATCTGCGGAGGACACGTGAGCGATAAAAATACCTGCCGTTCTCTCTGATAAGACAATGGAGGGAAGGAAGGGCCCTGAAGTGCTCGTGGTGCGTTTGAGGATTGTGGGAATAAACTGTGACGTCAGGCCTGAGACAAAGAATGGACAAAAACTTGTGTAGTTATAGTAGAAGTTGTTGTAGTAGTAGGTTTAGTAAAAGTTAAAAAGAAAAGCCATGTCAGAAATAATAGTTAATATTATCTGTATTAGTAGTAGTAGTAGTAGTAGTAGTAGTATTAACTTCTATAGTAGTAGTAGTCGTAACTTCTCAAATAGTAATAGTAGTAGCAGTAGTAGTAGTAGGAAGTTAAAAAGAAGAGACACATTGGAAGTAATAGTTATTAGGATTATTTGTAGTGCCATGGGAAAAGTACGTAAGCAGTAGTAATAGTATAAGTAGTGGCAGTCGTTGTAATAGTAGTAGTAGTAGGCCTAGAAGACGTAAAAAAAAAAAAAAAAAAAAAGCTGCAGTAATCAGCAGTATTAGCTATAGGATTATTTGTAGGCCTAAGAATACAAGTTTTAACAGTAGTAGAAGTACAATAAGTAGAAGTAGTAGTGAGAGTAGTAGTAGAAATAGTATTAGTAGCACAAAGGACAAAGATGGGAAGGACATGAGGATTCTCAGGAGAAGTTACTGGTATTTGCATCAGGCTTACATGCACTCTGTTTACTATCCAAGTGATGAAACGTGAGCGATGAGACGGGAATATAGAGCAGGGAACTTTGAATACAGCGAAACAACACAAACTCGCTCATTGTAAAGGCTTCAGTTTAAAGAGGGAGTATTTTTACTTCTACGGGGTGTTAACTGCAAACACATAACATATTTAGATCACCACATCGCGTCAGGTTTGTGAAGTTGTAGTGTACAGTTTCGTATCACGCTTTTGTGTATTTATGGAGGATCGTTGCATGGGAGCATGTGGGCGGAGCTTTGCGCAGAATCTTACCGCTAACCGTAAAGGAAGGTTCAAATAGGGTCAAGGAGAGATCGCTAGATTACTCAAACATGCACGGTTGACATCTGAAACTCGCTCAGGCCTGTTTTTGATGAGGGAACGGTGTTATAACAGGGTAGAACGCTCCAAAAGTCAACTTTGCGTAATATCTCGTCTTTAATGGAAATAATTTGATATCAAAATCTCACAGTATTTCGGTGTATCAGCGCAGTACCTCAGTTGTTCGCGCACAGTTATGAAGTTATCAGTGTGATTCTATTTGCCCTCATTCCCTGCTGCTGTTGTTGTCACATACTTTGCTCGTAGGAATGCATAACTGTAACTGCAACTGTGATCGTATCAATGGTGGTTGGCGCAAAACAGTGAACCTTTCCTGAATACTTTTAGAATGATCTTGAGCTGTATCAGAACAAGTATAAGACACATAGACTAGTAGGCGCCCATGGAACCTACCTGGACGACTGAGGGATTGCATACATATAAGGCCACATGGGAATATCAAAAATCACATTCTACTATGTTTTCTTATCATCAGTGTGAATCACTATTGAGTATCGAGTCTATTCCTTTGTATTGAAACCGAATTCGAAATTTTAGTACTGTGACAACACTAGTATATTCTATAGTATATTCCCTTTTTTTCTTCTTTTAGTTTGTCCTATAGCTGTGACCCTCTCCTATTTTTACCCGTCCTTGAGTGGGGGTGGGTGGTGCGGGGTTGTGGACGGTTGGATACTCTGCCCGGTGGTGTGTGGTGGAGGAGGAGGGGGGGGGTAGAGGCAGGCGCTCTCCCCAGGCTTGAGGCGCCATACCTGGGTAGAGCATGTGCTGAGCAGAGCCTAACGCTGGAGCCGTGATTTACGACCTCCACGGCTCACCCCGGCGCGCACGAGTACTACAGATCATGTATGAAGAGGAGGGCATACGTGTAGAGACAGACAAGTCTGCATGTGTTTTTTTATAAATGTTCTGTGTACAAAAGTCTAATGTGGACTATAAGAACACGGGGAGCAAATACAGTGGCGCCACAGCTGCCCTGGGGCTGAGGGGTGAAACATGGCAATCAATCAGAGCAGCACAGTCAGACTTAGACATTCACAAGGACTAGTTCATGAAGTGTCTTGCCCAATGACACAACTACACAATCCCAACAACCAGGACTAAACAGGCTCTAAACGAGGTTTTAACCAGGACTAAACCTCGTATTGAACCAGCTCTAAACCAGAACTAAACCAGGTTTACCAAGACAAAACCAGTTCAAACCAGGTGTAGGACTAGGTCTGAACCTGGAGGAAACTAGATCTAAACCTGGACTGAACCAGGTCCAAACCTGCACTAAATCAGGACTAAACCAAGAAAACATCAAGACTAAACCAGAACAAAATCAAGTCAAAATCAGGACTAAACCCAATCTTAAACCAGGTCTGAACCCGGCCTTAATCCCGGTCTAAACCCTATCTAAACCCTTTCTAAACCCGGGCTAAACAGAGTCTTAACAAGTTCTAAACTCAGTGTAAGCCTTGTTTAAATTAGGTCTAAATCAAGTCTAAACCAGATCTAAACCAGGTCTAAACCCAGTCTAAACCAGGTCTAAACCACAGCTCTAAACCTGTCCTAAAGCAGGTTTTCCCAGTAGTATTCCGCTCATGTCCCAGTGTCAGCTCAAGGTTATAGACTCTGGAGTGTTGGACTGAAGGACGCATGTGAGTCCATCAAACAGCACTTGGACCTGACCTGGATCTGACCTGGACTAGACCACACAGACCCTCTGAAATCTACAGATATGAAGCATGAGATAAAACCGAGTGTGTGGGAGTGTGTATGAACGCTGACAATGCAAGCTCATATTTACATAAAAATACATCAAAATACATCTGTCTTTGCTCATTTGCAGCCGTATAATAGATGAAATGTTATGTAAAATGGATTTCAACATTTCAAGGGATGAATTAAGCCGGAACCCAGGATAAACTGACAGATTTAACTCAACAAAACCTTAAATAAAAAAAATACTATGGATCAGACCTGGACGACTGAGGGATTACACAGACATTAGCTTGAGACACATATTTTGGTACCACTTTATAATAGCTACATCGTAATTAGTCTTAAAAAAACATGAACAAAGGGGCTATTTTACTTCTATGTGGTACTAACTGCTAACACATAACATATTTAGATCACCATGTTACCGTTTATCGTTTTTTAATGCTATAGGCTGTATGTTAATGCTATATTCGCCCGAAACAACGTATTAACATATTCTTCAGAGCGATATCGCAAGCAAGAAACTACTGCACATCGCGTCAGGTTTGTGAAGTTGTAGTGTACAGATTTGTATCATATTTTTGTATATTTATGGAGAATTGTCGCGTGGGAGCATGGGTGACATTGGGCTTGTGGGCGGAGCGTTGGAGAGGGCCTGGGAGAGATCACTAAATTACTCAAACATGCAGGGATGACATCTAACACCTTCAGGCATGTTTTTGATAAGGGAACTAACATAATTCCCCCTTTAAGAATGATTCAAGCTTAGAATTAAATATTACATGTTTTTTTAATGTGTGGTTATTATAAAGTGTTACCCAATTTTTATCTTATTAAAAAAAAATAATAATAAAAAAATAATAAATCTTTAATTCAAATAAACTTTCACAAATTTCTTAACTTTTTTAGTTTTGTTTCCATGTTTCCTGCTTCCTCATATCACAAACACACATAGTAGTTTTACCTCCTCTAAGTGCCATGTGATCCTAATCTTATTTTAGCTTTATCTGGACTTATGGAACGCTCTTCCGGATAATTGGAGCCAGACTGGAACTTTTAACTCAGACTTTAGACTTCAAAGGCAGATGGGATGGATCTGATTTGAATGAAAGAGCGGAGATGACAGACAGAGGGAATAAAGAAAGTTAAAATGTGTTGTACAAATGTTTATATGGACTGAGTCAGAACACATGGGCTAACGGAACAGGAAGCAGCCACTGGCTATATTTAGGCTAATCCAATTTAGTAAAAAAGTATCTATACTATGGAGTAGGGCTTTTGGTAGTAGTGGTAATAAGTACAGGAAGTAGTAGTAGTAGTTGTTGTTGTAACAGTGGTAGGTATATTGGTAATGGTAGCTACTGAAACTAGTAGATATTTTAGTAGTAGTCTGTAGTAGTAGTAGTAGTAGTAGTAGTAGTAGTAGTAGTAGTAGTAGTAGCAGCGCAGTAGTAGCACACTTTGTAGTAGTAGCTTGCATAGCAACATTAATATTTGTAGAGTTAGTATACGTGGGTTTCAGAATGATGAAAAAAACAATAAAAAATGCCCTGTTGCCATAGCAATTAACAATTCAAAACAATTGCAGATTTTGAATGGACAATAGTCCTTAAAATGTCAGCTATAACAGGAAGTAGAAACCCCAACAGGAAGTTGATAATAGTAGTGGTGGTAGAAGTAGTAGTAGTATTAGCATTAGCATCATTATTAGTACTAGTATATAGTATTAGTATCTGTAGTAGTACTTGTAGTAATACTAGTAGTAGTAGTAGTAGTAGTAGTAGACTGTTGTAGTAGTAGTAGTAGTACTTGTTGCTGTAGTAATTAATTGTAGTATGTAGTAGGATTGATTTTAGTATTTGTAACTGTAGCTGTAGTAGTAGTAGTAATTGATGATAGTAATTTGTAGTATTTGTAGTAACTGTAGTAGTAGTAGTAGTAGTAGTAGTAGTAGTAGTAGTAGTTGATGGTAGCCTTTGTAGTAGCTGTAGTAGTAGTAGTAGTAGTAGTAGTAGTAGTTGTAGTAGCTGTAGTAGTAGTAGTAGTAGTAGTAGTAATTGATGGTAGTATGTGGTGGTAGTAGTATGTAGTGTGGAGTGAGAGTTTTAGTAGTTTAGGTCATTCTAGGTTATAAATGCACATGGTAGTATGTGGTTTTGGTCCAGTTTAGTCCTGTTTCAGTTCCAGGCTAAATCCATAGTTTTGACCTGGCTTGGCACTGCTTTTAGCCCACTCCGCAGTCTGAGGTAATACCAGAGGACATACTGAGTACAGTACATGTGCATAAACAGCCTCTCTCTCATAATGGAGTGTGGGGGACATTTTGTGCTGTCCCCTGTCCTCTGTCCCGGTGTCCTCTGGCAGACCCAAAGAACTCCTCCATCAGCGTGGGACAAAGAGGCTGACATCTTTGTACTGCATGACTCTTGCCGTATATTTCATTTGCTTCCATTTTAAAAAACCTGCTATGTGCTATATTCACTTTTTGAGGTGTTATCCATGTTTTAGTTGTTTTAATCTTGTAGTTGCATATTTAGTTTGTCTCACTCTCACTTAAAATGGTTGGTTCCACCTTATGATGTCATGAGGTGAATGTATTCTGATTTAGTCCTGGTTCAATTGTAGTCCTGGTTCAGTTCTGGTTTAGTCCTGGTTCAGTTCTGGTTTAGTCCTGGTTCACCTGTACTCCTGGTTCATTTGTAGTCCTAGTTCAGTTCTGGTTTAGTCCTGGTTTATTTGTAGTCTTGGTTCAGTTCTGGTTTAGTCCTGGTCTTGTGGATAACCCACTGAAGCGTTGGACTGTGGAGGATTTGTTTTTTTATGCAAATCTCTTCACCTCAAACAAATGAACGTGTGCACAGAGTCAGACCAGAGAGAGCCATGCAAAACCAGAACTAAACCAGGTCTAAACCAGGACTAAACCTGGATTGAACAAGGATTAACCCAGAACTAAAACTGGACTAAACCAGAGTGAAACCAGGACTACTGTATACCGCTTTTAATGTGGAGCTAAAATGCACCTGCTGCTACACTGTCAGAGCTGCAGGCATCATACCCACAACCTCTTTCTATCACATTAGTCTGAGTGCTGTTCTTGCTCAAAGGCACATAGCTGATTTAAACAGGTTTTGGTGCTGTCTTCCAAATGGTGAAGGCAGGACGACAGCGCCATCTGCAGTCTGACTTCTTCAGGACAGTATCCCAGGTGTGTGAGAGTAAAAAGGCCCCCTCATCCTGGTTTAAAGTCCCATGGGCATGTTTTCCAAATTTCGATTGCCTCCTTAATCCAGTAACAATGTTTAACCCTGTAATTAAGTAGTTACTAAGACTAAATTATCCTTAAAGAGGGAGTATTTTACTTCTACGGGGTATTAACTGCTAACACACAACATATTTAGATCACCGTGCGGAAAATTTGCCAAAAAACCCCCCCAAACATTTAACATGTTTTCTGCTCTCCATGCTAAGTCACTCCCCCTTCAGAGCGCCATTACAAAACAATCAGCGTGCATCCGGCTAAAGAAACCACTGCGCACGTGATCGCATCATATTTTTTGCATATTTATGGAGAGTTGCTGTGCGGGAGCAGGAGTGATGTAGGTTTGGGGGGCGGAGCTTCGCACAGATTCTTACAGCTAATTGTGAGGAGGGTTTGAATAGGGCCCAGGAGAGATTGGCCAAAATACTCAAACATGCATGGGTGACATCTAAAACCTATTCAGGTATGGGAACAACGATATGACATGGTAGAAAGATAAAAATAAATCGAGTTTGCATAATACCCCCTTTTAAAGCTGCTGGTATAATGTTCTTGTTGTGGGATAATACAAACACAGTTACTGGATGTGACTACAGTTCCGTGAGATACGATCAATCTATCAAACCGGAGAGCCGGGGAAGTTTGCTTAGGCTCTCTGAAAGCTTGGGTCAACACTGCCGAGAATGAGCATCAGCGTAGCATCGTTAGCATGCAAGTTGTTGTATAGCATTAGCGTGACTTCAAACTCCGCATACGGTAAGACGGGAACAACTCTGGACCACTAAAAAAGTCTTTGGAATGAACTAGCTCAGTTTTATTTTCACGTTTTAAGACAATTTAAATCAGGTGCCTTTAAATTCATCCCGAAATTTAACATCGACTTAGCATTTCATTTACAATTTTAATCTGCACACAATGTATTCACTTCATTGAGGGCTTGTTTTGAAATGAACGCCGCGTGGTGCATTCAGGGTCCGGTATAAAGCAGCGTTGGCGTGGGTAATATTCATGATGTGTTCAGGGTGCTCTGGGATGCTAATTGAGTGCGCTCCAAGGCGATGGCCCTGGTTCACTCTCCTCTCTGTGTATAAAAACATGGATGCTCAGTGAATGGGCTTTGGCTGTAGAATATGTGTCATTGTAGGAGTATTTATGGGGTTATACACAGGTGATGACGAGGGGCTGTAAATACCAGTATGGAATTTCAAATGAGCAATTAGTCCTGGTTTAGTCTTGGCTCAGTTGTGGTTCAGTCCCTGGTTTAGTCCCTGGTTTAGTCCCTGGTTCAGTCCCTGGTTTAGTTGTGGTTTATTTTCAGCTTAATCCAAGTTTAGTCCTTGTTTAGTCCAGGTTTAGTCCAGGTTTAGTCTTGGTTTAATCCCCGTTTGGGCTTTGTTTAGACCTGGTTTATTGTTGGTTTAGTCTTGGTTTAGTCTTGGTTTAGTCCTAGTTTAGTCTCAGTTTAATCCAAGTTTTGTCTTTGTTTAGTCCTGGTTCAGTCCAGGTTTATTATTGGTTTAATCTCGGTTTAGTCCGTGGTTCAGTCCTAGTTTAGTCTTCATTTATTCTGGGTTTAGTGACAGTTTAGGTCTGTTTTGTCCTGGTTCGGTCCTGGTTTAGTCCTGGTTTAGTCCTGGTTTAGTCCTGGTTTAGTCCTGGTTTAGTCCTGGTTTAGTCCTGGTTTAGTTGGTTTAGTCCTGGTTGAATACTGGTTTAATCCTGGTTTAGTCCTGGCTCATTACTGGTTTAGTCCGGATTTAGTCCTGGTTTATTCTTGGTTTAGTCCGGGTTTAGTCCTGGTTTAATCCTGGTTTAGTCCAGGTTTAGTCCTGGTTTAATCCTGGTTTAGTCCAGGTTTAGTCCTGGTTTAATCCTGGTTTGGTCTTGGTTTAGTCCTGGCCTAGTCTTCGTTTAATCCTGGTTTAGTCCTGGTTTAGTCCTGGTTTAGTCCTGGTTTAATCCTGGTTTGGTCTTGGTTTAGTCCTGGTCTAGTCTTGGTTTAGTCCTGGTTTAGTCCTGGTTTAGTTCCTGGTTTAGTCCTGGTTTAATCCTGGTTTGGTCTTGGTCTAGTACTGGTTGAGTACTGGTTTAGTCCTAGTTTAGTCTTTGTTCAGTCTTGGTTCAGTCCACTTTCAGTCCTGGTCTTAATTCTGGTAAATATATAGAAAAAAAAAAAAAAAAAGCTGAATAATGGCACACTATTTGAAACTGAGGAGGTTGTGGGTTAGACTCCTGATCTCTCTGAGGGCAGTGTGCATGTCCTCCCTGTGATACTGTGGCAGAGTGGTTAGCCTGTCTGAAGATAGTATAGCTTTGTGAACGCGATAAGAGCCAAAGAGTGTCAAAAATATAAGGAAGTGTCCTAAAGGAGGCAAGGTTACAGAGAAGGAGGTAGGAAGCGAAGGGCGAAGGAGACAAGGAGATAAAAGTCAGGAGTGTGACGCGGGCAGAATCTGGAGAGGAGACGAGATAAGAACAGAGCTGACAGAACAGAGGAGCGCTCGCTAATATATATGAGCTGTGAAAGGGCTGTGTAGTAGTCTTGGTAGTAGTGATAGTAGTAGTAGTGGTGGTAGTAGTAGTAGTGGTAGCTGTAGAAGTAGTAGCAATAGTGGTAGTGGTAGATATAGTTGTGGTAGTGATAGTAGTAGTAGTAAAAATAATAATAGTCATAGTAGCAGTAGTAATAATAAAAGTAGCTGTAGTGGTAATTGTAGTAAAGTAGTAGTAGTAATGGTAAAAGTAGTAGTAGTTATGATGGTAGTAGTAGCAGTAATAGTACTAGTGGTAATAGTGGTAGCAGTAGTAGCACGGGTAGTAGTAATAGTAGTTGTAGTAATACTAAAAACAGTAGTGGCGGTAGTGGTAGTAGTGGTAGTAGTGGTAGTAGTAGTAGTAGTAGAAGTATTGGTTATTCTTATGTAAGCCTCTAGCCCTCTCTCTTGAATACATTTCCATATTCGAAGCTCTTATCTGTTTCTCAGTAATTGGCACCGCTTTTTTCTCCTCCTCTTTCTCTCTTTTTCATTCTTTCTCCTATTCTCTCTCTCTTTTCCTGTCTCCACTTTCTTTTTTTTCTCCCTCTGCCCCAATCTCTCCATATCTCCCTCCCCTCTTCTCTCTCCATTCCCTCCCCCTCTCTTCTTTCTCTCTCCCAATCTCACTCCTCTCTTTCTCTCTCCCAATCTCCTCTTATCCTCTCCCTCTCTGCTCTCCTCTTCTCCCTCTCTTCTCTTTCCCTCTTTTTCCTCTCTCACTGTATTCTCTCTCTCCGTTCTTTCGTCCGTGTCTCACATACAAACAGGCTCTTTCCTTTTGGCTGCCTTTTAATCAGCTCCACACCACAGCACATGCCACCAAACCTCTCTCTCTCTCTCCCTCTCTCGCTGCCTTCTCCTTATCTCCTCTCTTCCTTTTTCTCCTTTCTCCGTCTCTTCTTTCAGCCCTTTGCCTCCTCTATCTATCTTCTTCCTCCCTTCCCCAACTCTCGCTCTGTTTCCCCTCCCTCTCCTTTTCTCTCTTCTCTCTCTCCACATCCTTCTTCCTTCCTTCAGCCCTTTCGCTCCTTTATCTCCCCCTTCTTCCTCTCTCCCTCCCTCTCTTTCTCTCCCCTCATTTTTCAACCCTTTCCCGGTCTTATCTCTCCCCTTTCCTCTCCTCCTCCCTTCTCTCTCTTTCTCCCCTCTCTCTCTCCGTATCGCTCTTCTCTCTCTCCACGTCCTTCTTTCTTCCTTCACCCCTCTCTCTCCATGTCCTTCTTCCTTCCCTCTTCCTCACTCCCCTCCATCTCTTTCTCTCGCTCTCCTCATCTATCAACCTCTTCCTGCTCCTTATTCGTCTTCTCCTCCTCCTCCTCCTCCTCTCTCCCTCTCTTTCTCCCCTCTCTGCTGTCACCCTTTCCCCTCTTCTATCCCTCCCTTCATCCTTTTTTTCTCCCTCATCTTTTCTTTCACTCTTTCATTAACATGTTCAGTACGTCGGCGAATCGAAAGTGGCAAAATGAATAAGTGTGACGCTGGAGATCTTAGCCTCTTTCTCAAAATGAAAAAAAAAAAAAAAAAAAAAAAGAGAAAAAGTAATTTATTTCTGGTATTCAACTGTGTACAGATGATGACAGCTGGGAAATGTCTTGCTCGAGGGCACAACAACAGAATGAAATGGATAAGGCGGGGAGTGAACCATTAAGCTTTTGGTCAGTGGGCGTCTTTGGCTACTACACTAGTTGGATTTGCAGTAATTTTGAAGTTGCTCTGGTCCGTTTTTAGACCTAGTTAAATTAAAAGCTTTTATCTGGAATGTTCCATAGTATGGCATTATACAATATGAATTCAGTTACACATGATAGTTATAGCACTTAGTCTACTTTATCTGCTATACCGGCGGGCTTGCCTCTTCACAGATCTGACCCAACTGGCCTGGGTGCATCACATCGATCACCTCCGTCCGTGTACATAGAACAGGCAAAGCAAAACCATCTCCATGGAGACAGGAGTATCGTTAAGAATGAATACGGAGATGATATTTCTTCTTAATTATGTCAGTATGGCAAATACTGGCACTATTTCAACTGCTTTACTTTCTTTAGCTGTATGTATTTTCTGCTGTACATTCCTTGTGTTGTAGTATCATTAGTCAGTTGTAGTATTTTGCTAATCTGAGTACAGTACTGCCCAGCAGGAGTCCCCTCAGATGTGCTCCAGTTTCACTTCTGCTGAGGAGGACAGTCTTTGTACACACACACACACATACACACACACACACACACACACACAAACATATATACACACACACACACACGCACACACACTCACACACACACAATACACACACACACACACACATACACACACACAATACACACACACACGCACACACATATACACACACGCACACGCACACGCACACACACACATACACACACACACATACACACACGCGCACACACACAGTACACACACACAATACACACACGCACACACACACACACAATACACACATGCACACGCACACACAATACACACACACATATATACACACACACGTGCGCACACACGCACACACATACACACACACACAATATACACACACACACACAATACACACACGCATGCACACACAGTACACACACACACACAATACACACACGCACACACACACACACACATACACATACACACATGCACACGCACACACAATACACACACACACACATGCACACGCACACACACACAATACACACACACACAGTACACACTAATGAAAACAGATACAAAACCTAGTCTGTACAAAGAAGTGGACTAAGTCAGTGTGACGTCACCCACAGCGTTCAGCTCCAATCAAATGAAGCTCGTCGAGGCGAGCGGTTATACGGGCGAATTTCGAGCCCGAAGTTCCGCACGAAGAATTCCAACCTCGAGTATCATAGCAACCAAAAAGCCAATTGGTTGTTTTTCAGACTCTAGAATGTAATGAAGTCATACTCCCAGATGGAGACCAAGAGCCAGATTTTCCTATTGATTAAATTGTACTTTGCCATTAAATATCTCATGGAAAAAAATCACAAATGTTGAACCTGATCATTTCTTTCAGTGACTAGACCTAAGTACTCACTGAATTACAAACTGAATCAGCATTTTTATCTATACTCCCCATCTGTTTGATATTATTGGCCTGTATAATGTTGATGTCATCTGAAACATCTGAAACCCAGCACTCTGGAGCCAGGCTGTTGAAGTTTACACCTCTTCCTGCTCGCACCACTGGTTTATCAGGGAGAGGGCACTTAGCAACGCTGTCAACCAAACTTGTTGCTAACACCAGCGAGAGCAACCTCTGGGAAAGAAGACGCCTGATTTGTTTGTTATTAATGTTCATATCTTGATTTAAGGACAAAATAGTGAAATAAATATAACAGGATCTTGTAGAGTGGGTTAATATGAGCCCATGATCACTTCCTATTTGGAATGCGGCGGTTAGCATGTTAGCTATCTCCATTTATATATACAGTCTACGATACAAAATAAGACTATATAAGGTTACATGAGTATAGATCAGGGGTGTCCAAACGTGTTTCACGAGGGCTGCAGACTGAAACATATTTGAAGAGGAGGGCCACAGACCAGGGTCGATACAGGGAGTCAAATGGTGCATTTAACACAGGTTTGACAGAGACAATGTACCTTTAATAAGATCATTTTTTTAAAGTTTGTTTTACAATGCAAGGTGATGTTATTCACGGTATAGAGGTGGAATCTCTTCAATTTGTAGTAAAAAATACTTTCTGATCAACTGGGCCACTTTTGGAGGAGGCATGAGGGCCAACAAAAATTGGTCTGAGGGCCGCATTTGGCCCCTGGGCCGTAGTTTGGACACTCCTGGTATAGAGGGAGGGTACAAAATACTATATGGCATTTTAAAATATATTAAAGATGCACTGTGTAACTTTTCTGGTGGAGGGTGAGTCACCTGCGTATGTAATGTTATTGCGTTGCCTGGAATTTTTCACAGTATGGCATTAAACATTTATATCCCTAGTACAGGTAAGATCTGTGGAAAAGCGAGCTCTTCTACAGTAAGAATGCGTGTGGTTCAAGGTGTTTTTGAGCAATTAAAACATCAACAGTGGAATTAACAAACACTAGATAACTGCAGAATCTTTCATGCAAAGCAATAACATCGTCATAGCGACAAGCAGGCAGTGCCCCCCCTCATTAGAAAAGTTCCATATTGCATTTTTATAAGTCCTGTCTGACTTTTGTTCAAAGACATTACTATACTTAAACAAAACTATAACACAATCATATTAGCGTTCACACACTGATGTAAAGGTTGTTGGTTCAATTCCCCACCACCAACACTTTACTTACCTAATGCAGACTTTATATACACCTGTTCTAACATATTACACATTTCATATAAACAGCAGCTAGCAAAGAATTAGCTTCATATGGCTAACCTCACTGCTTCCTGGGCATAAAATGAGCCTCTATAGCTCCATAAATAGCGTGTTGTTGCAGATCTTGTATGTGTATTCATATTTCTCCTTGTTGACATACTCGTGCGCTCTGTGTCGTGCCATCTTTAGTTTTTCTCACGTGTCGATGTGTCGATGTTCATTTGGAAACTGAGTGGGAGGAATCTGTCCAACTCAAATCAAAACACAATTATTGCACAACTGAGTTTAGTTCTGAAATCATTCCTCGATATACGAGCTCAGAAACAGATATGAAGCAGAGATGGTAGAGAAGACAAAGACTGTACTCAAGGAAGAGTAACTTTACTTCAATATAATATTACTCACGTAGAAGTGCAAAGTAGTGGTCCAACAAATGACTCAAGTACGACTAAAAAAAGGATTTGGAAAAAGTGCTACTCAATTAAGAAAGAGTATTAAAGAGTAATCAGAGTAAGAGTTTGATTTATAATTTAAAGTGAATGTAACTGGACAAAATATATTAAAAAAAAGTACAAATCTAGTATTTAATAATTATAATAATAATACATCTCAATAATCCATCTTGAGTCTTGGTTTAGTCCAACTTTAGTCCTGTTTTAGAGCAGAGTTCGATATGATTTAGCCATTTTTTTATTATGTTATTGAATGTTGCATGTAGTCATCAACATTCCCTTCTCTGATGTGTGATGCTAACTGGAGGCACTGGCTCTGTCTGAAGCTCTCTTACTCAAGTTAGACTTTAATCTGAGCTTTGTTTTAACACAATCTGAACATAAAGAACTGACTTAGAACTACAACAGGTGAGCTGATTATGTTAAGTGATTATGTGATTGATGTTAAATAAGTCTCACAAATAACATTACAGTGACACGCTCGCTAGCATTAGCAAACCGTTTTTCACTTAGTCACTCTCACCTTTTTTGGAACATGACCATGAACGACTGTATTGATCACAGGCTCCTGATAATCTGTTTTTATTGACCAGTTTTCAGACCATCTTAAAACATTTTTGGTAGTTATTGCTAATGCGTCCGTAGTGTCACCATGGTAACTGCTGAACTTTGCACCATAGGCATACAGGCAAAACATCCCCAGCGTGATGTCACTGCAAAGTATCAATAAATCTGGTTAGACTTGATTTAGTCTAACTTGAGTTAGTCTGACTTGAGTACTGGGTTAGACCTGGTTTGGTCCAACTTTAGTCCAATTACAGATATGGAAAAAGATCTGATTTAGTTCAACTTCAGTCCTATCATAGATCTGATTCTGGTTTAGTCCTGGTTTAGTCTTACTGGCTGCTTCTCCAAGTTCAAGTACCAAAATTACAACTCCAGTTCATCTTACACTATCTTTTTTTATTCCTTTAACTCCCTATCTCTTTAAATTTTAATTGCCTGGCTAATCTGCTCCCTATCTCCTCTTCGCTTCCTCATTCGAGCTCTCTATTCCCAACTTTCCAAAGAGAGAGACATCACACGCAATGTCTCTGAACGCTCCGAATCTTATTAAGTCAAAAAAGCCAAATCCAAATGGAGAGATATGGGTTTGCAGTGGGCGGATGAAACGCAGAATATATCTTTGATCAAACTCGGAATGAATCGTGTCAGTCCATCCTCCGACTACACACAGAGGAAAAAGAGGGAGAGATAGAGAGGAATCCGGAGTTTTGGTGCGGTCTTTGAACTCGTCACTTGCACCTGAAGATGAGTTTTAATAAGGCCCTTTCATATGCTAAAATGTGGACTTTTGAAATGCAGCCGGAGTTCAGAGTTTGGAGAGGGGGAAGTCTACAGAGAGATCAGACTTAAGGACAGGGAAGGAGAGCCACGCAACATGTAGCAGGGGAAGTGTCTTGCACAACAAAAGTGTTATCGCAGAGAAGTAGGATTCAACTTCTTTTGATTAATTGATTCTGTTTTAGATTCCATGATCAAGTCAGGTCCCAGTCAAATCTAGGTGTACTAGGTCTATGTCTAGGTCCAGGTCTAAGTTCAGGTCTAAGTCCAGGTCTAAGTCTAGGTCTAGGTCTAAGTCCAGGTCTAAGTTTAGGTCTAGGTCTAGGTCTAGGTCTAAGTTCAGGTCTAACTCCAGGTCTAAGTCTAGGTCTAGGTCTAAATCCAGGTCTAAGTCTAGGTCTAAGTCTAAGTCCAGGTCTAAGTCCAGGTCTAAGTTCAGGTCTAAGTCCAGGTCTAAGTTCAGGTCTAAGTCCAGGTCTAAGTCTAGGTCTAGGTCTAAGTCCAGGTCTAAGTCCAGGTCTAAGTCTAGGTCTTCTAAGTCCAGGTCTAAGTTCAGGTCTAAATCCAGGTCTAAGTCTAGGTCTAGGTCCAACTCCAGGTCTAAGTTTAGGTCTAAGTGTGTGGTTAAGTCTCTATCTAAGCCCAGATCTAAGGTCAGATCTAAGTCTAAGTGTAGGTCTATGTCAAAGTGTAAATCCAGGTCTGAGTCTCGGTGTAAATCCAAGTCTAACTGTACCTTTAAGCCCAGGTTCAAATCCAGGTCTAAGTCTAGGTCCAAGTCCAGGTCTAAATCTAGGTCCAAGCCGAAGTGTAAGTTTAGGTCCCAGTCCAGGTCTAAGTCTACATCCAAGTTTTGGTACAGTCTTTGAACTCGTCACTTGCACCTGAAGATGCTTTCATATGCTAAAATCTGGACTTTTGAAGTACAGCCGAAGTTCAGCGTTTGGAGACGAGGAAGTCCACGGAGAGATCAGACTTAAGGACAGGGACTTGAGGCGTGTAGTAATAAACACGGCTGTAGTCCCGTCATGGTAATAAATCATACACAAGTGTCTTGCCAATGGACATAACAAAGCATTATTTTAGGAAAGGTGGATTTCTAGGTCTCAGTGAAGGTCTTAATCCCAGTTGAACCATCAAATTTGTGGTTAGTGGGCAAACATCTTCATGAGGTAAATGTGTAAAATGATAAAAAAAAACATATGGCAAAAGTGTACAGTCTGTGGTTGGTATTTTAGCATTAAGAATAAAAGCTATGATGGCTAAAGATTGAGCATTAGTGTGTTTGTATGCATGGACTGGTAGCAGAGTGGGTGCCAAATCTGTGTCAGTCTGCCCCAGGCACTATCACGATCTATGAGGAGGAAAATAATATAATTTCTTGTATTTATTTAAAAGTATTTTAAACTTGACTTGACAATGAACTTGCATGACTAAGCACTACGGCTGCAAGGGATTTTTTTCTTTTTTTTTTTTTTGCAATTCTTGAAAAACTGTCAGTCATTCCCCCAATCCAAGTAACATCATATTGTCACATTACACCACCACAACAGGGCCACATCTAGGAATTTGGGGGCCCTAAACAAGATTTTGGTTGTGGCCCCCTTAATATGCTAAACCCCCAATATTAGCAGTCTTAACTTTAACCCTCCCCTGACCCTAAAAACACACCAAAGAACTATAGAAAGTCATGTCATCTGAATATCTATATCTAACCCCGCCCCTACCTTCTCTCTCCTCCAATCACAGCTGCCACATCGCCGAGTGACCTTCTCTACGGCCAACCAGGCGCAGGACATGCAGGACTCCTCCCAGCACAGCTATTACGACAGCGGCCTGGAGGAATCCGAGACCCCCAGCTCCAAGTCCTCGTCTGGCCCCCGGCTCGGGCCCCTGGCTCTGCCCGAGGACCACTACGAGAGGACCACCCCTGACGGCAGCATCGGGGAGATGGAGCACCCGGAGAACGGTAAGAGCAGGTGGAGTTTCAACCACGAACTACCACAACTACTCACCCCCATCTCACAGCACTCGGAGAGGGAGGGGACCATGGATTAATTTTAATTTTTAAATACATTTTTTTCTGCCGATATGATATTCAGCATTTGCCTTGCTGTTGGGACGATATTTGCTGATAACAATATAAATAATTTCAAATCCACAGTGAGGCTCACAAACTTTGTTATAGTAAGGTACAAAAAAAAAGAGTAGAGCCTATTTATCTGAGATGTAGTATAATTTGTGGATTATGATGGTTGTGGAATCATACAGCCATGTTTTTTAGCCTAATTGCTCTTCTGTTTGCATTTTTACTCATCAGACAAATCTGATGCAAACTGGGAAAAATCTTACCAAATATCGGCTAAACTTTCAGTACCGAAATAATACCAATATCTGATATCACCAATACCAGTACTGGAACAAATACTTATATACCAATCCTCAGTCATGGCTATTTTAGGGTCAGCAAGAGTGTGGGCATTAATGAGGGCTCGTCAAAGAACAAACAGAATGGAGGCTCGTCTGAAAGAAATGGCAAAATATAACCATATAATATAAAACCTCCTTATTTATTTTATTTACTGATAAAAATTATATACATCTATATGCAGATAAAATAGTACAGTTGTGCTTTTTTATGTCGCTAGAATAACTTACCACTGAAAGCATCTGAAACAACACAATATTTTTTTAGTAAAATTTGCATTCTTAAATACATTTGTTGAATATTAATGTTTGCTTGGGTTATTTTTTTTTTTTTAATTATTTTAATTTTAGCTAACAATGGTCATGCACTTATTTTACCCAAATAGAGGGACTGTAGAGAAAAGATTTATGAGGTATTACAACTGATCATATTTCATATTTTTGTATTTTACTTATTGCTGTGGATACTGATGGTTTTGTGAACTTCCTTTATTTATTCAAATTTTTTAATGATTTTTATTGAGACTGGGTGTTCTGCATATATGTGTACGATGGAATGTTCCGAAGTGGCACCGACACAATGCACACGTTAGCAAACACAGCCAAAAAAGTTTTAAGATCATCTGAAAACTCAAGAAAAATATAAAATGTTTTAATTAAACAACATATTTTCAGGAGCATTCATCGTCCTGTTTAGTTGTTTTTGATTTTCAGCAAAAAGGTGAGACTGAGCTAATGCTAACTTTCCTGGGGCAGTAATGCTATTTGAGAGGGGACTTGTTTAACAGCACAAATCATCTCACCTGTTGTACTTCCAGCTAAGTCAGTTCTTTCTGGTCCGATTGTGTCAAAAATCAGTTCAGATTGAAGTCTAACAAAGCCTCAGACAGAGCAGTGCCTACAGTTAGCATCACACCCCGTGGGAATGTTGATGACATCAGCTGCAAGGTATCAATATGAAATATGTATGAGTTAGCGAGTCACAATATCTGTACCTTACGATACAATTAGGCTGTATAAACACCTTTTTACATTTTCTTCTTACAGTGTTACAATTCTCACTATTTATTCCAAACTCATCCTCCGCATATATTTAAATTCACATCACTCCTCTTTGCTTTATAAATGATTTTTTTTTTTTTTTTTTGTCACTATTGATTGTACTGTACACTATTGTGAATCCTCCTCCGTGCTAACCGCTTTGTCAGCACTGCCGCTACGCACTCCCTCTTTTTTAGATCAGATTACCCACAATCCCCGGCACCGTGCGTTTGTATACCGGGGTTAAACAAAGTGCCAACGCAATCAATATGCAACCAAATTAACTCTCGCGCTTCACCAATTAACGCTCTAATTAAGTAAGGTCCGCCAGCCTTCAGGAACACTCGAGCTACAGTGGAGTTAGCGGCGTTAGCGTTAGCCCGTATCCACGGCGATAGCTCATTATTAAACATGAGGCGGACAGGAAGGAGCAGGTTAGCGCACAGATAAAAGATGCACACGGATACAATAGGAGCTGGAGATTAATTGGGGTTAGCATGTGAGGGCTAGCACGCTAATGTGAAACGCTATCAATGGCACAATGATTTATTAGGATGTGTGGCTAGGCTAAGGAAGTGTTTTTAAATTGTTGTAAAATATTGATTAGATTGATTAGACACTCTTATTTAGCATTTGAAACCATTTGATTTAGCATGCAATTGTCGTATCCTTGAGCAAGACACGCTAATAACCTACTCCAGTCACAAAGGGGATGGTTATGACAGGAAGGGCATCTGGTGTAAAAATCTGATGACAAATAATTGAATATCTCTGGCTTAGTGTACATTTATTCATCCTTTCACCATAGATTTGCTGGATCACTTCACTTACAAATTACACTTGTGTCATTGGGCAGGCCACTGGTGTCACACCATTAACTATTTCAGTCCCTAAAATGTGGTTTACAGTTTATAACAGGGAGGGCATCTGAATGGTGTAAGGCAAAATTTAAAATGAAAAAATTGCAATAAAAAGCTGAGGTTTAGTCCTAGTTTTGGACTGCTCATTAGTGTTCTTCCTCATAGTGCTCACGTGATGTTGCTGTGACGTGTCTGGTCAACTGATTTAAACGGGTTTTGGTGCCGTCTTCTTCTTCTTCAGCGCAGTAACCATAGACTGTATATATAAATGGACATAGCTAACACGCTAGCTGTCGTGTTCCAAATAGGAAGTGATCTTGAGCGTGCTTCCGGCTCCATCAAGTCTGGCTCCAATTCACTTTACATTGAAAAATCACCCCTGTCTCTGTAACTGCTGCTGTCAGGCTCATCTTAAAATGTTCTTATTAACCCGCTCAGCATGATCCAGGTTTTTTTTTATTCTGCTATTATGTCTATAAATCGATGAGATGATGAACATAGTACATCACTTAGTCCACTTCTTTATACAGACTATGACAGTATCCCAGGTGTGTGAGAGTAAAACGGCCCCTTTGTCCCGGATTAAAGTTTTAAACAAACTAAACCTTCTTCTGAAAAAAGAACCATGATTATTGTAGTACTCTTGACCAAGACACTTTAGCCCTATTGCCTGTAATGTGTAAATTAATCAAATACATAATACATTCTTATCTATAACCAAAATATCGTGGAGCCAACTGAAAAAAAAAAAAAAAATACCCAACATGTTTGGAGTGATGAGACAGAGGCTACAATTATGCAAATGTTTGAACTTTATGCAGATGTAGAGAGTGGTGGATTATCACTTTGCATATGCATATTTTCAAACACACTCTCTCCTGTTTGGTCATTTTTCTGTCCTACTTCATATTTTTTTTCCATTTCTGTCCCGTTTTATATTTCATAAATGGTGTCATGTTTTAATCCGATGTGGAGAGCTCACCTCTCATGTCCGGTCGGGATTATCGGGGCTTTCTATCGGTCTGCTGTTAATCCACTGCTCCACTGTTTTAGAGGCACATGGAGGGAAAGAGTGTTTGGGCACATTTGCCATTATTTGTGTGGAAAATTTGGAGAAAAGCAAGTTGTGATGGAAAAAATGCCTGGTGGAATAGATGCCATTTTTTTCAAGGTTTATAGCTGGAGTCTCCAACCTGTAGCTCTTCACTCCCCTTCCGAGTACCTCGCCAAGGGATTTACGAATAACTAACTTTAGACAAATTACAATGGTACCTTGCCTTTTTATTTTCTATTTTTTTCTGCTGCAGTTATAACTTGCAATAATTCCAACAGTGCCTGCAATGCAGCTAGAGAAAATGAAAGTCCCATTATTTATTTATTCATTTATTTATTTATTTAAAGGTCCTATATTATACAAATGGAGTGTATGAGTTTAAACATGCAACACACTTCATGTATTACCACATATATATTTATATAAGGAGTCAGCTCAATGGCAGGAACAAGACCCAGGCAATAAACAGCTACACCCTGCCAGTAATCAGATACCCAGCAGGAATCATAAGCTGGACAAAGGAGGAGATACAGACCACAGATGTTAAGACCCGAAAGCTCCTGACCATGCATGGCAGGTTCTATCCCAAATCCAGCATCCTGAGACTGTACGCGAGCCGTAAGGAAGGAGGCCGAGGACTAGTGAGTGTGAGAGCCACAGTCCAGGATGAAACATCCAAGATCCACAAGTAAATCCAGGTCAAGGCCCCAACAGATGACGTGCTCAGCGAATGTCTCAGACAGTGGAGTGCAGAGGAAGAGGAGCTGGAGGAACCATCATGGAAGGACAAGCCCCTGCATGGGATGTACCACCAGAACATAACTGAAGTGGCTGATATCAAGAAATCCTATCAAAGGCTTAAGAAAGCTGGACTGAGGACAGCACAGAGGCCCTCATCCTGGCTGCACAGGAGCAGGCCTTGAGCACTAGAGCGATAGAGGCCCAGATCTACCACACTGGACAAGACCCAAGGTGTAGGCTGTGCAAAGAGGCCCCTGAGACAATCCAGCACATAACTGCAGGGTGTAAGATGCTGCAGGGAAAGCAAACATGGAGCGGCATAACCAAGTGGCAGGCATAGTGTACAGAAACATCTGTGCAGAGTACGGACTGGAAACCCCCAGGTCAAGGGGGGAAACACCTCCAAAGGTAGTGGAGAATGATCGAGCCAAGATCCTGTGGGACTTCCAAATACAGACTGACAGAATGGTGATGGTGCAAACCAACCGGACATAGTGGTGGTGGGATAAACTACAGAGCAAAGCCGTTGTGGTGGACATCACAGTACCAAGCGATGGGAACATCAGGAAAAAGGAGCATGAGAAACTAGAGAAATACCAGGGGCTCTGAAGAGCTGGAGAAGGCCTGGAAGGTGAAGACAGTGACCCCCTGGCAGGGGAGGAGTGGCTGCAGCCGATCCCAGGAAAAACATCTGACATCTCAGTCCAGAAAAGTGCAGTACTAGGAACAGCAAAGATACTGCACAGAACCCTCAAGCTCCCAGGCCTCTGGTAGAGGTCCCGAGCGTGGAAAAAAGTGGATGAGACCACCAGCAGAGGGTGAGTGGGAGACATATATATATATTATATATATATATATATATATATATATATATATATATATATATATATATATATATATATATATATATATATATTATATATATATATATATATATATATATATATATATATATATATATATATATATATATATATATCTATATATATTATATATATATATATATATATATATATATATATATTATATATATATATATATATATATATATATATATATATATATATATATATATATATATATATAGATAATATAGATAGATCGATATAGATAGATAGATAAAGATTTTGGCCAAATAAGAACCCCCCCGCCCCAAGGTCCCTGGGCCCCCGATGCTGCTTGTGGTCCGGCTCACACCGTAGTCCATAAAAGCAGATAATCCATGGAGGCCTAAAGTAGGACACCCGCAGAGAGAGCTGATTGGAGCTCATTACACCAGATGAAAGCTCCCATGATTCTGCACACCAGCCTGCACTGGCATTTTACACAGCATCACGCTCCTCCTCCATCCATCTCTCCATTCATCCATCTCTCCATCATCCATCCATCTCTCCATCCATCTATCTATCCATCCTATCTATCTATCTATCTATCTATCTATCCGTCCATCCTGGCTCAAAGGATCAAAAGAGAATTTTGAACAGTTTGCAGTTATATGAAAGCTAAAATATTACATATACAACATATTCACCATAATATTGAATTATTGGTAATAAAAGTGTAATTTCCTATGTGAAGAATGGTTTGGACCTGATTTAGTGCAAGATAGTGGTTTAGTCCTGGTCTCGTCCCGGTTTTGTTGTTAATGCAGTTTAGTTTTACTGTATAGTAGTGTTATTAGTTTTGGCTTAGTTGCTGTTTAGATCTGGTGTTGTCCCTCTTTAGTTGGTGGCTTAGTTTGACCTGTTTAGTTCTGTTTAGAAATGTTGTCCTTCTTTAGTCCTGGTTTAGTTCTTGTTAGTCCTGGTTAGTCCTTGTTTAGACCTGGGTTAGTCCTTGTTTAGACCTGGGTTAGTCCTTGTTTAGACCTGGGTTAGTCCTTGTTTAGACCTGGGTTAGTCCTAGACAGTGGTTTAGTCCTTATTTAGACGTGGTTTAGTCCTTATGTTAAGTCCTGGTTTCGTCCCTGGCTTGTTGTCAGTACTTTCGTTTGTCTTGTGATGCATTCATAATGAGTCAAGATTTAAACCTGGTCTAGTGTCAGATTGTGGTTTAGTATAGTTTTAGTCCTGGTCTAGTCCTGGTCTAGTCCCGTCTCGTTGAGTGTACTTTTTACAGTATAGTGTGTAGTGTTATTAGAGTCTGACTCTGTGATGCGTTCATAATGAGACATAGAGTGAAGGAGCTCACACTGAGCTCAGTCGGAGGTCCACAAAAAACATGTAAAATATGTCAGAGAGAAAGAAAGGAGAAGGAAGTCTATGTTATGAAAGATGAGAGAGAGAGGGAGAGAATGTGGGAGAGAGAGAAAGAGAGAGAGAGAGAAGGGGTATGATTATGTTAAGAGAGAAGAGTGAGAGGATGGAGAGAAAGAGAAGGGAGGGCTGCAGAGACAGGAGGGAGAAAGAGAAACAATAATGTATTTAGACCTTGTTTAGACATGGTTTCGATTTTGTTTAGAGATGGTTCAGACCTGGTTTAGACCAGATTCAGACCTGATTTAGACCTGATTCAGACATGGTTTAGACCTGCTGTAGACCTGGGTTAGACTTAGTTTAGACTTGACCTGGTTTACCTTACATTACACCAGATTTAGTCCTGGCTTAGTCTTTAGATTTTTTCTTTTTTTCTTTTTTTAGTTAGCCTGGTTTCGTTTTTGTAGTTTTCATATCTTATCATTTTACCTTGACAGTCCTGGTACAGGATGACTATATTGCACACAGACCACAGCCACATTGGGACTAATTTTGGAACTAAAGACCTGAAGCAGAGACAAAGAAGAAGTACAAAGAAGTGGACTAAGTGAGTGTGACTTCACCCATAGTGTTCAGCTCCAGTCAAATGAAGCTCATCGACGCTAACAGTTATAGGGGCCAATTTGAAGCTGAGTTCCAACCGCGAGTATCAGTGAGTAACAACCAATGAGCCAATCCGGAGCCAGGCTGTTGAAGGTAACGCCCCTTCCCGTTTAGCAGGGGGCGGGCGCTCAGCAACTCTGTCAGTCAAACCTTTTGCTAAAGCTAGCGGAAGTGACCTCAGGGAAAGAAGGTACCTGATTAGTCTGTTATTAATATTCATATCTTGAGTTATGGGCAAAACAGAGAAATAAAATTACCGGGATCATGTAGGTCAGGTTAATAAAAACATTTTAAGAAAAAAATGGAGAGGCTGACCGCAGTAGTTACAGAGACAAGGGCTATGTTTGTTTCAATAGACAGTGAATTGGAGCCAGTGGAGCCGGAAGCGCACCCATGAGCACTTTCCCTTGGAATGCGGCAGCTAGCAGGTTAGCTATGTCCATTTATGTATACACAGTTGACGATCAGGACTAAACCAGGACTAGAACAGGTCTACCACACAAACTGGGTTCAAACCAGGACCCAACAGGGACAAGTGTGGACACACTCTTCCAGTCCAGATTTAGTCTTAGTTTGGCAAAGTGCGGAGACTGGCTAACACATACAAAGTGATTTAATCCCCTCATTGTTAGCTTAGCTCTCCCCCTCGTAGCATCAGTCCGGACAATTCATTCCCAGAGGTTTATTTTTGTCCATCTCCTCATCGCAAAGATAATTCAAACCTAATTAAAATAGCCACTTGTTCCGTGAGCCACTATCTGAGCTGAGATAACGGGATTGTCAAAGTCCGAGCTCAAGTCCGTGTCTCCTCTTTCATTTTTAAGAAGACTTTTTAGTCCAAGTCAAAGGGAGAGAGGGAGAGGAAGAAGAGGCGGCGGACATTTTGACAGTTTATACCAGGAGCGGAGGTGAGGGAGCGATGTAGAGTGAATATTTATGAGAGCAGAGCGAGGGAGGACGAGGGGAGGAGAGAAAAGAAGAAGAGAGGAGAGGAGAGGCAGAAGAGGGAGGTAGAGAGGAGAGAGAGAGGGGAGCGAGGATGGAGGTAGGGAAGGATGAAAGGGGAGAGGAGAGAAGAAGAAAGGATGGAGAAGAGAAGGACGAGGTAGGTAGAGAGAGGAGGGACGGAGGAGGGGAGATAGCGAGAGAATCCAGAAGAAGGGAGGATGGGAGAAAGGATGTAAAGAGAAAGAGAGTGAAGGGAAGTGACAGAAAAGGGGGAGAGATAATACAATGGGAGAGAAGAGTGTAAAGACAAAGAGGAGAGGCAGATGAAGTTTTTGAAAAGAATGAGAGAGTAATATTGGAGGAGGGGAAGGAAGGAAGTGGTGAGAGAGAGAGAGAGGTTAAAAGAGGGAAGGCGTGAGGAGATGGAAGAGGAGGGAAAGAGAAAGAGTAGTGACAGAAGAGAGAGGCACATTAAGATGTGTGGGGAAAAGAGAAAGAGAGAGGAGAGATAGAGGATAGAGAGAGAGTAATAGAGTGAGAAATAGAGAGAGAGAGGTGAGGAGAGCAAATAGAGTTCAGATGCACACGCTAATTATTTACACAAGCTCCAACCTTAGTCTGCCTCCAGCTGTACACTGCATCTTCCTTTCCTCCTGCCTCTCTCCTCCCTCCTTCCTCCCTCCCTCTCTTCCTCTCTTCCCCCCTCCCTAATTGGTCCATCCTTAGACACCATTTTTAAGGATGAATTTGTTTCTTCTACTTAAAAACAAAAAACAAAACAAAAAAGCACTAGTAACTTTTCTAGTAGAGGGTTGGCCACCTTGTTGTCTCCATGGAGATTGTATTACTTCGTCTAGAATGTTCCACAGTATAGCATTGATGTTTCATATCTTGCATTTACTCAATTTACTTTGTGCTTTTCAGTCTAATTTGGAGCCTTCAGTTAATCCTGGTTCCTGGTTCAGTCCTGGTTCAGTCCTGGTTCAGACCTGGTTCAGTCCCGGTTTGACCTATAAGGGCCAAAAGAGCATGCTTGGTAGTCCTGGTTTACTACAGCGATTCTTTAGTCCTGCTTTAGTTCTAAGTCTAAACCTCCTTGCCTCCTAAGCCCTCTTCCCTTAGGGTCAGAGTACAAAGTTCGCAGTGTGGCAGGGTCCCGTCGTGTCATGTGACCTCTCCGAGTGACGGACAGATGGGCGGACAGCGGGGGGCGGGATCCCGGAGAGGCCGACCAATCACACGCACCTACAGGTCGTCACTCACAGTGTGTGAGAGAGCAGGGCATCGTGGGAAATCAGGCAGGCCCAGACATGTAAACACAGAGGGCGGGGCTAGTGAGGGTAAAAATAAACATATGAATTCATACATAAATCTAAATATGATGCATAAATACTCTTTCGCTGTCATCTCTGTGCAAAGTACTCAACGATATACTGCGTTTGTGCTCTCCTGAAGTAATTCATTTAATTTTAATGTATTTATTTTACATCTCATGAACATGACATGTACATTTTTATTTTTTATTCCAATGTATGAGCTCAGTTTTCTAATAAAGTCATATCCTTATTTTCTTTTAAAATACTAACAGCTCTCCAATAACTCTGGTCCTGAACTAGACCAGGACTAGACCACAGCTAAAGCCAGACGTGGACACAATCCCCCATGGACGCAGAGATGTCCTGGTGTTATGGTGTTATGTGGGATGCTGAGGTGCTGATGCTGACCTCCCGTTGCCGTGGCGCTGTCCTGCTGGCTCTTTTACCATGACGACAGATATGATGTCGTCCCAGGGGCCTTTGCAGGACATAACACGCATACACAGAGGAAATTATGCAACAAGAGACTAGGAAAAGGCCAGCACTATACCAGGACTACACCGGTACTAAACTAGGAGAAAACCAGGACTACACTAGGACTAAACTAGGAGTAAACCAGGACCACACTAGGACTAAACTAGGATTTTACCAGGATTAAACCAGGATTAATCATGGTAAAACCATAAGTGGCCCAGGAGTAGATCAGCACAAAAACAGGACAGGACAAAACCAGGGCAAGACCAGGAACAAGCTTGGACTAAATCAGAACTAGAGCAGGACTAAACTAGGACCATACCAGGACTAAACCAGGACTAAACCAAGACTAAACCAGGACTAAACCTAGGCAAGACCACAAGTAGACCAGAACTAGGCCAGGACAAAACCAGGACCAAGCCTGGACTAAACCAGGACTCGACCAGGAGTAGCCTAGGATTAAACCAGGAATAAACTAGGACTAAACCAGGGTTAGACCACAAGAAGACAAGGACTAGACCAGGCCAAGACCAGGACTAGACAAGACTAGACACTAAACCAGGACTAAACCAGAACATGGATATTAAGGGATACAGAAATGAGGACTAGGCCAGAAGCAGAACTAAGACTAGACCAAAACTAAGACTGCTTTAGTCCAGAACTGAACTAGAACTAGACCATGAATAGCCCACACAAGCACATAGATAAATCATATTATATTTGGTCTAAAATGAAGTATATATCACAGAGATCTGAGCAGCCCAGGATCTAAGAAACAAGACCAGGACTTGATCAAGACCACTGAGACCTCTTTTAACCCCAGAGACCAGACAGCGAGGAGGACCAGGGACCAGACCTGGACTATGATGCAAGAGTGGACTACTGGGACCAGGGGTAAGACCGGACAAGGACTCAAAGGACTATGGGACTATACAGCTTAGAACCAAGCCAGGACTACAGGGACTGAGGCTAACACCAGAGCAGGACCCCAGGGAGCGGCTGGAGAACAGGTCTGAGGCTCGGTAATTACATGCAATCATTATGTCACCATGTTTGTGTGAAGAGCGAGTCACAACAACTATGAGGTCGTTTTCAAGCTGATAAAAGAAGAAACAACAAATTACTATCAAATACATAGACAATTATTGTTATTATTATTATTATTATTATTATTATTATTATTATTATTATTATATTATTATTATTATTATTAATTACATTTTACATTATTATTACATTTATTATTACATTTACTTAATTTTTTTTTTATTTTTTTGGGGCATTTTTTATTCCCTTTTTATAAACATTTTCAGATGTATTTATTTACATTTTAATACCATAAAAAGATAGAAACATTTTTAAGTAAGATGTTTATTTATTTATTTATTTTGTTCTGTAATTGTAATGTATCCACTTATTTCCTTGTGCATTTATTTTTATATACATTTTAGCTCATGTTCTTCGAATCCTGGTTTAGATCCTGGTCTGGTCTTAGTCCCTTTCTCTAAGTCTATTGTACCTGTGTGCTGCTGCGGGAGTAATGGATGAGCTACAATTATACACAGTTAGCTTTAGCGTCACAACTATAAGCTTTAGCATCAGCTCTGTTAGCTTTAGCATCAAGACTATTAGCTTTAGCGTCACGACTATTAGCTTTAGCGCCAAGGCTATTAGCGTCAGTGTCAGGACCAAGGACCAGATGACTCACACCGCCCTCTCACTAAAAGAACTCACTGATAACACACCGCTAATGCACATCAAATCACTATTTTCCTGCTAATGAAACTACTGCACATCACATCAGGTTTGTGAAGTTGCAGTATATTGTCTTCTATTATGTTTTTGTATATTTACGGAGAATTGCAGTGTGGGAGCATGAGTGACATAGCCTTGTGGATGGAGCATTGGACAACATCTTCCTGCTAACCCTAACCGTATTACTCCCTCTAGAGATCGACCAATATGTTTTTTGGGGTTTTTTTTGTGTGTTTTTCATGGCCGATGCCAATACCAATTGTTCAGAATCCAGAGCAACCCATGGCTGATAAGCTCTGCCAATCTTTGTGGCCGATATTTTGGGCAGATTTGATTATTTTCCCTTAATTATGTAATTAAAATTTATTCCAAACCAATAAGACAGCTGTGTAGTCACGTTTTGTGCAGCTATGTCTTCATATTAAAGCGTTAATAAAAAGCTTTAGTCTTTCTTGAGTTTTCTTGAGGCAGCAGATTGACCAAAACAAAATATCACCCTGTGCTGGAGATTTGAGGCCATTAGCCAGTACGCTAAAAAGTCCAAATATGTAGTTTATCTCTAATCCGCTGTTTAATGTACTTTGCATATCTCAAGTCAGGCAATGTTGACACCATTAAATAGATAATATTTTTTCATATATAGGGGTATTCTAAAACGAGTTCATTTGCACACTTCTAGATTCATTTTGTGGTTTACAATGAGCAAATGTAATGATCCTCATGTGTCAAAGACTCCAGCTTTTTCCTATTCTTATATTTCTGTCACTATATGTGCCAGGTTAACAGCTAAGATGCTAATGGTGGACTATAGTTGGCTGTTATGTGAGCGTGTGATGTGTCAAAGGAGGAAGAGGAGGATGATGGAGAGGCCGGTCGTCATGGAAACCTCCCTCTGATGCGTGCACCATGTGTGTCCTCTCAGGCCCGGCTGTCTGCAGAACATGAGGCGTTTGGGTTCTAATGAGACAGATTTCAAGTACATGGAAATGATTTTTTGGAGATAATTATTTCATAAATAAAATCATAAAGAGAGAGGGGAAACTGATGAGAATATGAAATAAGAACAAATGTGCTAAGACATGTTTGTTGTGGTATCAGTGTCAGCTTGTATCCAGACAAGAGGTGGATTGTATTTTGATATGAACTCTAAGACTTGGATGAGAGACCGCTGGGAGTACCAGGTGCCACAGTGGGACAGCAGTGGCTTTAGTGGAACCTGTTGCTGTGTCACTAGGCAAGACACTTAACCCACATTGTCTGAGAGTCCTCACTTTTAGTGGTCTGTCGCAGGGCAGCTGTGGCCACAATATGTGCTTACCACTACCGACTGTGGAATGAAAGAATAATGTACTGTAAAACATGGATATACAAATCCAGTGTATTTCTTATAATTATAATTAATTTTAAAAAATCACATAGTCTGTTTTAAAAGGATTTTAAAACTGTGCTTATGTTGATTTTATTATTTTTAAGCAATTGGTAGAAGGTTGGTGGTGTGATTCCAGCTGAAACCAGTGCAGACTTCCTCTGTGCCATTGAGCAAGACACTTCCTATACATCATTGTAGTGTAAGTAATCAGTAAGGGAAGATATAGAACTATGCAAACTTCTATATTTCCAGTTTCCCCATCCCTTTCTCTCCTTCTCTCTCTCTCTCTCTCTCTCTCTCTCCTTATCTCTCCACCCCCTCTCTCTTCCTCACGTTTCTCCTCTTCCCCACTCTCTTTTTCTCTCCCTTTGTATATCCCCCCTCACTATCTATCTATCTCTCTTTCTTCCTTCCTCCCCCTCTGTCTGTCTGTCTTCCTCTCCATCCCCCTCTCCTCCGTGTCTCGGTGCAGACTTGAGTCCAGCCCGCAGCCTCTCGCTGGACTAATCACGTTATAATTAATGCGCTTTGTCTTCTGAACAGCGGGATTAACCTGTTCACAATAGATAATCCCTGTGTCCCACGTAATCCCAATCCCGAGTCCATGTCCTCTGTGTACTGTGGCAGAGTGGTTAGCCCGTCTCCTCCTCTCAATAAGGAGGTTGTGGGTTAGACTCCTGATCTCTCTGAGTGGCTTGTTTCTCATACCAGAAACGTTGTAATCTCTGATCAAAATCAAAACTACTGAAGCTAAATTCTAATCTAAATATGAAAACTGAAACAAAAAACTGAAACATGTAAAAATTCACATTCATCAAAGGTGCTATAACAGATTTTGACTTTAAAATGTGAAAATGTGGGAAAACATTCACATTATTCACATTCATCAATGGGTGCTATAATAGATTTTGACTAATTAATATAAAAAATATAATATAATATAATATAGTTTATATTCTGAATAATTATTCATATATATATGAGTTTATATATATATATATATATATATATATGTTTATTACAACTTTTAGAGATTATTCCTTCTTATACAATATCTCTGTACAGGAGCAAGACACATTTTGCTCAGATCCATGGGTAAAAAAAAAATCAGGTGCAGGACTTTTAATTTAATCAACAAAAATATTGGTACATATTAGCTAATTGTATACCTTTAAATGATCTTAGCATCCATCTTATATTGTCCTATACGTCTCTCCCTCTTTGTTTGGTATATTGTTGTGCTGTTGTGGTCTAACCTGATTAAGTACAGACTATCTGGGGTCTAATCCTGGTCTATAACTGGATTAGGGACTGGATTAGCCGTCTCACATCCAGATTAGCCCAGTCCAGTCCAGTCCCCCTGTGTGCGCACTTCCTGCCAGGCCAGATGGAGGCGGAGAAAAAAGATGGGGGGGAGGAGCCAAATCTGACCTCAGCTGCATCTACTAGTAGCACAAAGTAGTACTAGAAATTATATCAAAAGTAACAGAAATGGTAGTAGCAGGTGTAGTTGTAGTACTAGTGTAGCTGTAGTAAGAGTAGTTGTAGTAATATTATGGATACTTCCATAACTACTATTTCTGCATCTGCCAGTACTGACTGATAGTAGAAAGTAGTAGTAGTGTAGGAGTCGTATATTATTAGTAGTTACCAATGACGTGCAGTCAGGTGAGGTCGTGACCTGTGAGGCACAGAGCCATGAAATGTTTTATCCTACTATTAAGTTATTTTCTTTTTGACTCTGCAATTTGAATTCTTTTTTTATTCAAAATCGCTGATTTTTACACTTACCATTGAAATACCGAAATACGTGTGAGAGGCAAGAGACGTGCATGGACTGAGTTGCTCATCACGCTGCTGCTTTAAGCGCTGTGAGGCGCGTTTACCCTGCCAAATGGTAGGGGGGCACTCGTGAGCCCAGGGATTCTTGCTTCTCCCGCAGGATAAGGGCCACCGAATAGTGACAGCAAACTACAATTTAGAGGTAGCAAAGTTTAGAAATTCATTTACTTTTTTTCTTTGTCTGGTCTACTTTTAAAATGGGAAGATACATATTAAAGCTCAACAGTTTTCTAAACTGGACTTTTGGTTCAAGCAGGAGCTAAAGAAGGTTTGCTCCTAAAGGGTTTGCTCCGATGACGGGACGAAAGACTCGCTCTTTTCAAACAGAGATGTACGAAATGGAAGAAATTTAATGACTTCAATCTACTGAAAATTGGGGAACACAGAAGAAGGATAAAAAATAATATACAACCAGCTTGCTTTTTATTTCATTCTATTGGAGCAACATCATAGGGATTTCGGAACTTTTATTTTGAAATGATTTTTAATTATTACTTTATTCTTACTTACTGGTAGAGAAACTGGCCCGGGGCCTGGTTTACATATTTGTAAATCTGATTGTGACGACATCAGTGCCTCACCAGCCATGAACCTCACCGCACGTCTCTGGTAGTTACAGTATTAGTGGTAGGACTAGTAGTAGCTGAAGCAGAAGTAGTACGAATAGTAGTATCTTCATGAGAAGCTGTACTATAGAAGTAGCTGTAGTTATAGTAGTGATAGTAGCAGTAATAGAACAAATACTTGTAGTTTGTACTGGTAACAGTAGGATAGCAGTAATGGGAGTAGCAGCAGTAATGAGAGTAGTAGTATTAAGGTACAGCAGTATAAGTAGTAACAGTTGTGGTAAATGTAGAAGTAGTTGTCGATCTGTGACATAGTCTATTAGTAGGAGTAGGAGCCACACTTTTTAGGATGCAGTGTTTTGCCCAATGACCCAACATCAATATGAACTGGTCTGATTTGACACTAGTAGAGGTAGTAGTTGGTATGGTAATTAGATGTTTGTGTGTTGCTGGACCGGGCTGGTCTATAGTCCTAATGTAGTCCTAGTCCAGTCCTGGCCCAGATTGGGTCTTTGTGATGGGATTAGACCTGATCCTCTCTGATCCTTGTCTCCACATGGTTCTCATTATCTGCAGCACTAGCACTGGGCACTGGATCAAAACTGCTCCTGTCAGCTCCTCTGAGTCTGGTGGGAGCAGACAGGTGCAGACAGGAGCAGTCATCTACAATCTACAAACACCTCAAGAGTACCCAAGAAAGAGTACCTAAGCTGAGACGTATGTTTGGACATAAAATGTAACTTAATCAGGCTAAAAGTAGGACTAAGCCAGGACAATTTGAAGCTAGACCAAAATTTGTGTAGAGCCTGAACAAAACAATTTTTATACCAGGACCAAATCATAACTAAAGTCATTGGGACCAAATGAGACGAATCCAGGTCTAAACCAGGACTAAACAAGAACTAGGCCAGTGCTAAATCAGGTCTGGACATAATGGGGTCTAGACCAGACCTAAACCAGGATCAAACGAACGTTGAACGAGCTCTAAAAAGGATTAAACAAATCTTGATCCTATCACATCTCGTCTTAATCAAGTCCAGCTTCCTTTAACCCAAGGACTAATCATTTTAGTTTGGTCATAAACTAACTAAAACTAAACCAGAAACTAACCAGATCAAATAACTCTATACTCATAAACAATGGACGAAACTAGATCTTGACTTGCCTAAATCTAAATCTAATTTATTCTGCATCAGTGGTTAGAGTTTGAGCTCTTTAGGCTGATCCATGTGTCTGTGAGCGGCAATCAAAGAAACAGCAAATGAAGTCATATTTTGAGCACGTGCTACACATAAAACATGCATGATTATTGACAATCAACATCTGTAGATTTGGCATGTGGAGTTTGAGGTAATTTTTTATGAAAAACCTAGGACTAGATAGGTTTGATATACACGTATGGAAAGTAACGTTGGGATTTCAGTCCAATAATGAAGTCACTTTTGACTGCAAGCTAAACGAAAACCGTAATGACTGTCCAAAACGTGGATGATTATTGATAAACAACCTCTACAGATGTGGCATGTGGAGTTTGAGCTCATTTGGATGAAAAACGTAGGACTAGACTAGACAAACTCTCTTTGTACCCCTGGTGGCCAATTATGAGAAATAACCCATGCCCGTAATATAATTTTATGCTCCTTGTCATGGCCCAAATTTAATCTGCAAATTTGGTATGAATCCAATAATGTTGACGTTTCACATGTATGGTAGGGGGCGCTATAGTGTTCATTTTTATTAGACTTTATAGTGCATTCCATACATGCCATAGTTACACATATGTGATGTGAATGTGAGCTCTGTAGTCCAATGCCCATGGTCATGAAACAAAGGCGTTTTTTGGCGGCATGGTACGGGCGAGTCGAATAGAATTTGGCAAAAACATGGATGGAAAACTGAGCCCATTTGAACCAAAAACCTGGGACTAGGTACGTTTTGAAAACACATGGCAAAAAAATGTGGCGAATTTTCAATCCAATATGGCTGACTTCCTGTCCATACTCAAACATGCATGGATCTAAAATGACTTCAGGCATGTTTTTGATTAGGAAACAGCATTATAACATGGTGGAAAGGTAGAAAAAGTCAATATTGCATAATACTGTCTCTTTAAGATCTACCTTGGCTTAATCAGGGACTAAACCACTTCTTAAACCAGCTCTAAACCAGCTCTAAACCACACTTCTTTTGAAACTCCCTGCAAGTTCAAGTTGCGTTCATGTTGTTCTCCAGCCCTCCCTGTACATGTCCCTTGTCTAAATCTGAAACATGGATATAATATGTGTAACGTGTTCTTATGGGGATTAGTGTATGAAACACATGCAGTTTTAAAGGATGTTTACAGTAAAGAGCCCAGACACGCTGGTATTTGTGGAAAATGGGCTAAACATTGTTCTGATAATGTCTACAGCTCAGAACGCATTTATTTTTTCATCCAAGGATTCATTTCAGTGTGCTTCTTGAATAAAAGGCCTCTCCAAAGCGCCGTCCTTCTGTCGTTAATTGCGTTTTTGTAAATGATGAAGATGTTTGGATGAAGAATGCTTCTAACTGGTGGATAATCACAATGTATTTATGTGACATGATAGAGGATTAGAATGGACATCGGTATGATGTGTTCGTGGACTTGGTTTAGACTGGCTTACACTGTTTAGGCCTAGTTTGGTTCTGGTTTTATCTTGGTTTAGTCCTGATGTAGTCCTGGTTTAGTTCTTGTTTAGTCCTGGTTTAATGCAAGTTTGGCTCTGGTTTGGTCCTGGTTTGGTCCTGGTTTGGTTCTGGTTAAGTCCTGGTTTAATACTATTTTGGTTCTGGTTTTGTCTTGCTTTAATCCTGGTTTAATCTTGGTTTAACCCTGGTTTAGTTCTGGTTTGGTTCTCGGGTAGTTCTGGTTTAGTCCTGATTTAATCTTAGTTTAATCCTGATTTAGTCCTGGTTTAGTCCTGGTCTAGTCATGGTTTAGTCCTGGTTTAGTTTTGGTTTAGTACTGGTTTTCTTCTGGTTTGGTTCTGGTTTAGTCCTGGTTAAGTCTTGGTTTAGTCTTGTTTGTCTCCATAGACATGTTATTGCTGTTCCATAGTATGGCATTAATCTTGCCTCTCTTGCTAAACCAGACCTAAACCATGTATAAATCGTGTCTCATCCACATCTAAACCTGGTCTAAAGCAAAATATGATGGAGGTTTCGGACTTGGTTTAGTCCTGTTTAGTCTAGGTTTGGTCCTGGTTTGGTCCTAGTTTCGGTCCTAGTTTAGTTCTGGTTTGGTTCTGGTTTGGTTCTGGTGTAGTCTTGGTATAGTCCTGGTTTGTTCCAGCATTAATCTTAGTTTGGCTATGGTTTAGTCCTGGATTAGTCTCTTCGAACGTTCAGAGAATAGTGTCATATGGGCCCTTTAATCTCTGTTCCTGATGTTGTCCTAGTTAAGTCTAATTGTAGTCCGTGTTTAATTTTGTCTTTCAAATGTTTTATTGTCCTTGCAGTTCAAATATTTTTTTTTGTATTTTGTTATTCATATTTTTTCCAATCTCCATTTGTTCTTTGGCTCTACAAAGGTTAACCGCATCTGTGAAGCCTGAGTCGTCATTCAGGTGTGTTGTTTTCAGACCCAAACAGGAAGTGTAGTCCTCTGGGAATTGTAGTCCGCGGCTGAATTTTAACAGTGGTCTGCTTCATTCTGGGCACGCTCAGTGAGGACCACACCAAGGCCCTGTTTCACGGCCGAGATCCAGAAAATCCCCCCCAAAACCCCCGATCCAGACCCCAGGGACCGGGGAAGGTGGATGGAATAAAGAGGAGAAACAGGAGGGGAATCAGAAACAGTAGAAACAATGGTGGTTTAGAACTGGTTTAGTCCAAGTCCTGGTTTAGTCCCAGATATAGACCTGATCTTCTAATGGAATGGTTGGCAGGTAAGTCCAGAATGATGTCTCTCTTTATTTTTTATACTGAGGGATATCAATCTGGGTTGTCAAAAGTATCAAAAATCAGACACTAATCGATACGTAAGCAAGTCCTGGTTTAGTCCTTCTGAAGTCCATGTTTAGTTTTTTGTAGTCCTGGTTTAGTCTGTCAGTAGTCCTGGTTTAGTCCCAAAATCCTGGTTTAGTCCATCTGTTGTCCTGGTTTAGTCTGTCTGTAGTCCTGGTTTAGTCATTCTGAAGTCCTGGTTTGATCCTTCTGAAGTCCTGAATTCGTCCTTCTTAAGTCCTGGTTTAGTCCTTCTGAAATCCTGGTTTGGTCCTTCTGAGGTCCTGGTTTAGTCCTTCTGAAGTCCTGGTTTGGTCCTTCTGAAGTCCTGATTTGGTCCCTCTAGTCCTGATTTGGTCCTTCTGAAGTCCTGGTTTAGTCCTTCTGAAGTTCTGGTTTAGTCCTTCTGAAGTTCTGGTTTGGTCCTTCTGAAGTCCTGGTTTGGCCCTTCTGAGGTTCTGGCTTAGTCCTTCTGAAGTCCTGGTTTGGTCCTTCTGAAGTCCTGCTTTGGTTCTTTTAATCCTTTTCTGAAGTCCTCCTGTCCTTTGAGTCCTGGTTTAATCCTTCTGAAGTCCTGCTGCCTTCTTTGGTCCTTCTGAAGTCCTGGTTTAGTCCTTCTGAAGTCCTGCTTTGGTCCTTCTGAAGTCCTGCTTTGGTCCTTCTGAAGTCCTGGTTTAGTCCTTCTGAAGTTCTGGTTTAATCCTTCTGAAGTCCTGCTTTGGTCCTTACTGAAGTCTGAGTTTGGTACCTGCCTCCTGCTGGCGCCCAGATTCAGGACTAAACATGAGGAATCAAGCGTTTCAGTTTTCAGCAGCTAAAACCTAGAGCAGTCTTCCTGAAGATGTGAGACAGGCCCCTATTTTGACAATGTTTAAATCCAGGCTAAAACGGTTCTCTTTAGCCGTGCATACGACTGAAAGGTTTTTATTGTGGACACATGTACATTTTTATGATGATTATTTATGTTTTGATTTGTCTATTGTATTGGTGTATTTTTCTTATTCAGTAAAGCACTTTGAATTACTTTGTGTACCAAACTCGGTGTTATGGTGCTTGCTCTACATTCTGAGCAACTGTTAGACCTGAATTTGTCTTTGGTCAGTGCTGTTAGGTCTAAACCAACTAAACCAGCTCTGAACCAGATCTAAACATGACTACACCAGGCCTAATACAGATTTAAACCTGGTCTAATCTAGAGCTAAACTTAGTCTAGTTTAGTCTCTTGAAGAAACTAAATACTCAACCAGCTGTAAACCAGGTCTAAATCAGGTCTAAATCAGGTCTAAATCAGGTCTAACCCAGGTCTATAAGCTGTAAAACAAGTCAAATCAGGTGTAAAAAAAAGTTCCAGGCCCAAACTACATCTAAACCAGGTCTAGAGCAGACAAAGGCAGCTCCTTTATTCCAGCAGGACGAGCAGGACACATAGCCTACAGCGTGTGGCGTGTGTGTCCTTCTGTCCACAGCAGGGGGCGCTGTTTAAGCCTGAGTCTCCATCTGCTGCACAGGGCTGTTCTGACCCACACTGACCCTATTCAACACGTGAGCTACGGCAAGGACTAGCAAAGACAAATGTATATGACCTGGTTCAGTCCTGGTTTAGTCCTGGTTTAGTCCTGGTTTAATCCTGGTTTAGTCCTGGTTTAGTTCTGGTTCAGCTCGGGTTGGGCTGAGGCATAGTTCTGTTTTAGCCAAGTTTTATTCTTGCAAATTGCAGTTTTAGTTCAGGTTTATCCTAGGTTAGATTTTTTTTTTTTTTTCTTTTCTTGTTTAATCGTGATATAATGCTGTATAACATTCCATCGATTACATAGCGTAAAATTGAATACTGATGTAATATTTCATTAGAATAAAGATTACGCCCCGCCCCCTGCTGTGTGTCCATGTGTCTGTCTGTAGGACACAGCGGGGACAGTCCAAACATATGTCCCTGTCTCAGATCCAGTTACACTCATCTGTGCTGCCTGTGGGAATTTGTTTTGCTTTTAACTTGTTTTTTTATTTACATTTTTTTAGGTTTTTATTTTATTTTTCTATATTTTTTCTCCAATTAATCACTAATATTGCGCTTTATACAGAGTAATTCATGATTTGGTAACACTGTACTGTAGTTCAGAGGCTTGTCGAAGCCTCTTAATGTGAACGGTTGAAACAGGATCTAATTTTTTTTTTTAAATAACCACATTTTTCTTTCTGCTTTACACCTTGTTTTTTTAAATTGTAATTTTTTTTTTTTAGATTTTTATTTTATTTTTCTATATTTTTTCCAGTTTATCACTAATATTATGCTTTATATAATGTAATTCATAATTTGGTAGCGCAGTTTAGTTCAGGGGCTCGTCAAAGCCTCTTAACGTGGAACGGGTTGGAACCGGATCTCGTTTTTTAAAAGAATCAAAAGTTTTTCTTTCTAATTTTTATGCATTTTGATTTTGATTAATGCTGAATCAACACAAGAATCAGAACAGAAGCAGATTATAGAAACACGAGTGAGAGATTTGTGCACATTTGAACCATTTTAAACACATCTGAACCAGGGTCACTTCTCTCAATGATGCCCTGGGACAGACTGCCAGAAGTTAAAGGGACACCTGAGAGTTTTTATTTCTATTTTATTATTCTCTTTGAAAAATACACAGATATATGAATCAAAATAGGACCAATACCAGAACTCATTTACCATGTCATGATCAAACTGTCCATCTCGGTTCAACTTTCGCCATCAGATCCTCCTTAAAAGCTCCAATTCTGATCTAAAACACTGAGGTCAGAGGTCAGAGCTGCAATTTTGAATATCCACGAAAGTCCAGGAATTTTTTCAGAATATTTGGTAAACAGTTTTTTTTTTTTAATATTCAGGCCTGTATTCGTCTAATTCTTTTTACATTTGCTCATTTGAAACATAATCCTCCAAAGGCAGTGCATAACTATTCCAGTGGAGTAGAGTACCCCACAGCAGCAGCAGCAGCGGCAGCAGCGGGGGTCACAGTTCAAAGGTCACCGAGACAAGGACAGCCCCGGGACTCATGTGCGCACACACACACACACACACACACACACGGTTATATTTAAACAGAGCGGGGACGGCGCGCGCACACACACACACACACACACACACACACACACACGCACACGCCTATATTAAACAGACAGAGGACAGTGTAAACTTCATACACAATTGTCTATATTTAAACAGAGCGGGACAGTGTAAACCTCATATACATACATACCCCTGCCTATATTTAAACAGAGCGGGGACAATGTAAACCTCCCGGACATACACACGTGCCTATATTTAGACGGAGAGTGGGACAGTGATTCAGTGGGGGGACATCAAGGACTAAAGGACTAACGGTGCTGATGACATTGTGTAGCATATGCATGAGAAAATGGGCAGAGTACAACCCACAGCTTTAAACCATATAGCTACCTCAATAACTACATACCTGACCTACAGGTTGGTGACGCAGTTCCAGCTCCTACAGATGAATGCTGTTGTTGTGTCCTTGGGCAAACACTTAACCCCCTGTGTATTCTGTTGTGTGAATGTGTAGTTGTTCAATGTAAAGTGCTTTGAGTGACTTGAAGATGGAAAAGCACCATTTACAATTTAGTAGTAGCAGTGGTAATAGTAGTAGTAGTAGTAGAAGTACTGATGCAAAACCATACCGCATTCAAGTTTGACATAGTTTTGAAAATGTATACTGAGTGAACTAGCAGACAGCAAAACTCTCACCATATTTGCACTTAAGTAGGTTGCAGGTTCAATTCCTAGATAGCATGCGTCTCTGCAGCTAAAATCTTAGCTTAAGTACCAAACAGTATCAATTAAAAGTAGCTGTGATAAATACTGACCAGTCCATCATTTACTGAACGATAAGTTGAAGACTATAAGCTTAAAAAAGGGTCCAGCTCGGACTTAAGATCTTGAGAGGGATCCAGCTGCTAATTCTGACCCAGATCTGAATAAAAGTCCAGTTTGTCGCACTTTGACTGGATTTGAACAATAAACATGTAATTACTTCACATTTTTACAACTATATTCTCTTCTAACTTACATCTCCATCTTTGTATCCAGCATAGTTTTACTCCACAAATGTCCAGGAGCTATTTAGCCTGTATAATTCCCACTAATCCCCCTCTCTTTCATATATTCCTAACAACTAGGCCAAAATGTCACATCTAATACTTCAAATCACTCATTACCAAAGCCCGGGTCCAGTACGCGAATGTGCCCACGGGAAGTCCAGCGCACAGGGGTCAGGGGTCGAGCGCCGTGATTGGCCGAGGGGTGGTGACATCACAGAGAGGCGTGCTGCGATTGGCTGATGCGAGTTAACGAGGGCGGGATAAGATAGGACAGCTGAGTGGGTTCATAATTAGGGCAGATATAATGGTATTTATGGTCCACTGGTTTGTAGGGATGACACTAATTTGAGTCATTAGAATGATACACAATCACTATATGATGATGAAGACGTTTGTGTATGAAAATGAAAGTTGTTTTTTTTTTTTTTTTTTGTCCATCTTTTATTAATCTGATTCAATGGCCCTGTATCCAATTTATTTCGATGTATTTGACCAAAATGTGTCTTGCTCCAGATGTATAAGCAGTTCTTGAGGTCCAAAAGAGTCCGCTCAGTTGTGCCTGCATCTAATTAAGCGTTTTATTGTCCGAGAATCAGGAAGTGCACGTTAGGATGCTAGTTGCTGTTAGCTTTACCGTTACTGCAAAAGTCCTAGTTTAGTCATGCTTTAGTCCTGGTTTGGTCCCGGTTTAGTCCTGGTTTAGTCATGTTTCAGTCCGTTTTTGGTCCTGGTTTAGTCCTGGATAACTTCTTGTTTAATCCTGGTTTAGTTGTTGTTTAGTCCTGGTTCAGTCCTGGTTTAGTCCTGGTTTAGTCTTGGTTTAGTCTTGGTTTAGTCTTGGTTTAGCTTTTGTTTAGTTGTTGTTTAGTCCTGGTTTAGTCCTGGTTTAGTCCCAGGTTCAATCTTAAATTAGTCCAAGTTTGTTTTATTTCCAGTTTGCAGAATTGGCTTAGTTCTGTTTTAGTTTAGTCCTGATGTAAACTTGGTTTGGTTCTATTCCGATCCTCACCCAAGTTCAGACCCAAATTTTGTCCAAGTCCTAAGGTAGGACTAGTTCTAGTTAAGTACTAGTTCAGTCAGTTAAATCTTTATGTAGATTTGGTTGGTTTCTTCTAGTCCTGGTTTAGTCCTGGTTTAGTCCTGGTTTAGTCCCAAGTTTTGTCCTAATGTAGACTTGGTTTAGTTCTGTTCTAATCAGGTTTTGGTTTTGCCCTGGTTTAGTTCCTAGATCAGTCCCGGTTTGTAGACTTGGTTGGGTTCTAATCTAGTCCTGGTTTAGTCTACTTTGATTGTTATTTTAGTCCTGGTTTGGACCAAGTTTAGTCTTCAGTCACTCTATCTTTCTAGATTATCTATCATTTTTATCTCATTGTTTTTTGCAAACTATTTCAGTCAGTCTTTAAATAATCCTTTTCTGCGATTCCTCTGACAATTAGCATTAGCAAAGCCCTATTCTTTTCTCCTGATTAGCATTAGCATCATAGTGCCGTTATATTAGCTCTATTATCAGCTCCGGCCCCCGTCTAAACGCTGCACTGGTTCCTCATTCATCTGGTCTTGCGTCTGCTCATTTGTTCATCCCAAAATCAAACAGGAAGTGAAGTGAACCGCAGCCTGTGGAGCGCGACCCCGCCACAATAAAAGACCCCCTCATTACACACACACACACGCACACACATGACATATAAAGCATTCCTCTCCTTCACTGATCACAAGGTTTGGTGAGGGGCAGTGAAGCCAGAAAGAGGAGGAGAGCGAGAGCTAGCAAACCCAAAAGGTAAAAGTAAAAAGAAGAAGTAAAAAGAAGTAAAAGAGAGTTTAGATGTCATCCATGCACGTTTCAGTAATTTAACGATCTCTCTCGGACCTTATTCAAACCCTGCTTACGGTTAATTGTGAGATTTTGTTTGTTACTCAGCCTAAAGGTGACCCAGGCTCCCACAAAACAATTCTCCATAAATATACAAAAGCATGATGCAAAACTGTACACTACAACTTCACAAACCTGGTTCAATGCAGTAGTTTCATCAGCATTTTTTTTTTATTATTTTTTTTTTCCTTATTACACATTCATTACACATGCAGTAAAACAAGCTCCACTGTTTTTTTTTTTTTAAACTCCATACATCTTTACTAAAATTGTTTGGATAATTCCAGCCCTGGATTTGCCGATCTCTATTGAACTAAAGGTAAAAGGAGCTGTTAACTTGAAAACTACAACTACGTGACATCACAAGGTGGAACAGAGCGTTTTGAAGTTTGGAAATGTCGACAGATTAATAAAAAAAGAGTTACTCAAACATGTGTGAATGAAACAAAACTCAACTCCAGGTAAGTTTTTTTAGATTACAACACGGCTCAAAGCTCAAAAGAGTAAATTTTGTGTAATATAGAACCTTTAATGGGCATTATTGTCAAACTTGTTGCTGGAGATGGGTAAATATGGTCAAATCAAATAATTTTAGTGTTTTTTTGGTTTTCAGGTTCTCATAAAACTATATCTATCTATATTGCATTTTTTTTTTTTTTTTTTCTAATTACAGCTTTTTTTATTGCTCAAACAGGCCTCAGCCCAGATCTGACCTGTAACTTGCTTTGTGGTGTCCCTTTCTCGCCTCAATGTACTTAAATAAATATATAATGCCATACTGCGGAACATTCTGGAGCAGGTGGCGGTATATTCTGACATATGGATGAAACAAAACACATGTGAATGAAAAAAAAGCACAAGTCCAAGTACATTTGGACAGAGAGGCTCAGTGAAATAGGCCTGTATTAAAAAGCATTGTGGTGTAATATAAAACAGCGTCTCATCAGGGAGAGCTACAGTCTGACCTTTAGACAAGATTAGAGCCAAAGAACTCACATATGAAACAGGCTGCGCTCAGTACCCCGCACATGTACTATTACTCCAACATACACTTCAGTATTACCTCGACATAAACTACTACCGATGATAAATATACCACAACTAGTACTACTGCTACTTCTGCAACTACTACTACTAATGCCAGTGGTGCTGCTACCACAACTAACACTACAACCACACAGCCTACCACTACAACTACTTCAGTCCCGCTGCAAATACTACTTAAAAGATACTCTTAGTGCACTTGAAGAGTTCACTAGCATAAATCTCCATTTTGAAAAATTGCCAAAAAAGTGTTTTTTTCTTTCCGTAGCATCTTCTAGACGTATTAGCAATGACAATAATGTAAAGTGGATTTTAAGAAGGGATGGAAGTATATTGTGATAGGAATAAAATACATTTGGCTTTTAGAAATACTGCTATACAAAGAGTAAACTGCAAGCCTCAGGTGACTCTTTCAAATGGCACTCTTCACCTGCTCCACTATATTTTATTTTTGATCGACTAAAATGAAACTGATTCTACTTCATCACTACTATTTTAATGTTAATTTTAGAGTTTAAAGAGGGAGTATAATGCAAAAAAAAAAAAAAAAAAAAAAAAAAAAAAAAAAGAGGTTTTAGATGTCATCCATCCATGTTTGAGTAATTTAGCGATCTCTCCCGGGCTCTATTTTAACCCTCCTTAAGGTTAGCTGTGCAATACTCCGCCCATAAGTCTACGTCATCCACAGTCCCACACGACAATTCTCCATAAATATACAAAATCATGATATAAAACATTATACTACAACTTCACAAACCTGATGTGCAGTAGTTTCATTAGCGGGGAAGGGCAAATATAACATTTTCAAAACAATAAAAGGTAACATGCTGATCTAAATACGTCATATATTACAAGTTAATACCCCGCAGAAGTGAAATGCCCGTCTTTAAAGTGCAGACATGATTTCTGGGTGTAAAAAAAAAGTGTTTTTGACATAAAAATCTCGCTAATGCTAATGCTAATTTTCATATGTCAACAGTCCCTCTCATGTTCATCTCCTGATTCCTCCTCAGCTGATTATAAGAGCTGTTCAATCAGGACATGTGTCGCTCAAGAGAAGAGAAAGAAGAAAGAGGAGAGGGGGATGAAAGAGAGACAGAGGAGAGAGGAGAGGGGGAGGAAAGAGAGACAGAGGAAGAGGAGAGAGGGGGAGGAAAGAGAGACAGAGGAGAGAGGGAGAGAGGGGGAGGAAAGAGAGACAGAGGAGAAAGGGAGAGACAGAGAAGAGGACAGAGGGAGAGAGGGGGATGAAAGAGAGACTGAGGAGAGAGGGAGAGACAGAGAAGATGACAGAGGGAGAGAGGGGGAGGAAAGAGAGACTGAGGAGAGGGGGAGAGACAGAGAAGAGGACAGAGGGAGAGAGGTGGATGAAAGGGAGACTGAGGAGAGAGAGAGAGAGAGAGACAGAGAAGGGGACAGAGGGAAAGAGGGGGATGAAAGAAAGACCGAGGAGAGAGGCAGAGACAGAAGGGGGCAGAGGGAGAGGGGGATGAAAGAGAGACTGAGGAGAGAGGGAGAGACAGAGAAGAGGACAGAGGGAGAGAGGGGGATGAAAGAGAGACAGAGGAGAGAGAGAGACTGGGGGAGAAAGGGAGAGAGAAGAAAAAGAGACTGAGACAGAGGGAGAGAGGGGAGAAAAGAAAGACTGAGGAGAGGAGAAAGGGAGAGAGACAAGCGAGATAGGGACAGAGGGGGAGGAAAGAAAAACTGATGAGAGAGGAGAGAGAAGAGAGGAGAGAGGGGGAAGAAAGAAAGACAGCAGAAAAGGAGAGAGAGGCTGGGAGTTCCCTTCCTTGCTCTCTGTTTCCCTCCCTCTTTTCCTCACAGTTGGAGTAGACAGTTCCTCTTTCTCCTCTCTCTATTTCTCTCCCTACCCCTTCTCTTTTCTCACTCCCTCTCCTCTCTCTTTCGTCTTTCCTCCCCTCCCTCTATCCCTCACAGCTGAAGAAGACAGTTCCCCGATCTCTTTTACCTCTCTCTTCCCTCCCTTTCTCTCTCACTCTCCTCTTTCTACCTCCATCTTTCTCTTCTCCCCTGTCTCTTTTCTCTCCCCGTCTCCCTCCTCCTGTCCCGCTCTCCTCTTCCTTTCCTCTCTCTCCCTCCCTCTATGCTCCTCTTTTCCCTCCTCTCTCCCCTTCCTCTCTCTTCTCTTTCTCCCTCCTTCCTCCTCCCCTCTCTCTCTCCTCTGTCTCCTTCACAGCTGGAGCAGACAGTTCCTCTCTCACATATTTTGCAGTGTGCTCAGCCCTCCCGCTGGCTTGTTTCAGATACTTCCACACCTCCGTCTCCTCCTTCATCCCTCCGCATTCTTCTCCCTCTCTTCTCCCTCTCTTCTTCGCACTGTGTTCTGCGCTAAACCAACTCCACAAGGGGAAAATAAACGTACATTTGATCTGACAGGTCTTTTAAGTACAAGAGCCATCTCAACCCTCTGTAAGCAGGCTGTTGTCGACTTATCCAAACACACACTCAACTGTAGTATTTACATGAATGAAATCACTTCTGTACTTGTACTGCAACAACTACTACTACTATCGCACTGCTATTACTGCCACTGTTATATAAGCACCGCTACTACTGCAACTTTAACGAGGGGGTAGTACGTAAAGTCGACTTTTTGGAGCTTTCGACATGTTATGATGTTGTTCCCTCATCAAAAATACGCCGGAAGTGGATTTAAATATCATCTGTGCATGTTTGAGTAATCTAGTGATCTCTCCCAGGCGCTATTTGTAAGCCTACATCACCCATCACAACAGCATGATACAAAAAAAATACACTACAACTTCACAAACCTGATTCGATAGCGCTCTGAAGGGGAAGTGACTTAGGGCAAAGAGCAAAGGGGAGGTGAGACTCTAAATATGTTATATCTAAATATGTCATGTGTTAGCAGTTAATACCTCCTCTTAGAAAAGCCCTACTCCAGTTATTTCAAACTACAGCCTATGAGATATTTTGAAAGTTATTTAAAATAATAACTTATAGTATTACTTCTATTAAACAACAAATATTATGCAAACTACACTTTTTTGAGATTTGTAACCATTTTGTCTGTCAAAAACACACCAGGAGATGTATTTTCTTTAATTTGCGTTTGTTTCATTAATCCAAAATCATCTACTTGAAGCTTCAGAAATGCTCAATTCACATTTTGCCTGGATTGTTGCGTCACAGGTAAAACTCTAAACTTCTCCTGCCCATAAACCATCACTGCACTTCACAATGAACACACGGCTTTATTAGCGTAGCATTCACTGGAGATAAGGACTTTATTTGTTTATTTTCTAAAAGTTCATTCCCGGTGCTGACAGCAGGGGGAGCTCCAACTCCTACATGCCTCACTGGAAATAGACGTGAAGTTTATAAAGTATGTTTCCAAAAGCAGACGTTATTTTAAGTTAGAAAATGTGTCAATACAGTCAATATATGTTCATGTTCACTTTGCTGAAGTTGGCAAAAATGTTGTTTCCCGGTACAGTTGTGGAATCGGATCAGTATCGGAGGATCTGGAATCGATATCTGATCCAATACATCTTCCAGGCCAGAGTTACTAACCTACAAATTATTCTCAGTCTTAACTTTTGTCATTGATATTAAACCATAGTACAACAAATATTGATACTTATGTATCTCTATGGTGGAATGTTCAGCAGTTACCATGGTGGCACAATGCACACATGAGCAGGGACTGTCAAAAACAATTTAAGATAAAAAAAAAAAAAAAAAAAAAAAAAAAGACAGAAAATAGGAGTTTGATTTTCTACAAAAAGGTAAGAGTAAAAAAAAAAACAACAAAAAAAAAAAAAAAACCCCTAAAAAACAGGTTGGTTAATTGTAGCTAGCTGTGAGAGATTTCATCTGTTGTAGTTCCAACTAAATCAGTTCTTTATGGTCACGCTGTGTTCAAATAAAGCTCAGATCAAGTCGAACAAAGCCTCAGACAAAACATACCTCCAGTTAGAATCACACCCCCAGGAAATGTTGATGACATCAGCTGCATCAGGTGACTTCTGCTTCCAGTCCAGTCTTTTGTGTAACTCGGGTCTAGACCTGGTTTGAACCTGGTTTGAACCTGGTTTGAACCTGTCTGAGTCTGTTTCAGTGTTGGTTGAGTTTGGGCGAAAGTGAGGAATAAAGTTTAATTCAGTTTGTGTATTTCATTTCTCACATTTCAGCGGTTTTAATGTGTAGCTTTTAAATATTTGTATAAGAACTTCATTTTGGGGATAAAATGTGTAGGTTCTTGTTTTTGTAAATCACATGTATTGTTTCCACAGATCTATGCGTCTGCTTTCCATTTTGTGTTTTAAATCTATCTATTTTTAAGAATTTGAAAATTCAAACTGGAAACAATAAAATGTGTGACTATTTTGTGTGACTCTTGATGATTTTATTTTTTATTTTTTTCTATTTTATCCCTTTTTGAGCTGCAGTTTCATTTTTTTTTGTGTCATTTTTAAGAAGACCTTATTTTTCCCATCTTGTTTTGGACTATGATTTCCTGATTTCCCCGAGCTTTTTGCATGTGCTGAGGCTTGGTCTGTGCTCAAGTGTAAGACCTTGTATCCTTTAGTAGGTGCGGAGGAGGACGCCGGACCCGGGCTAAAGACTTTTTGAATTTTTGAATTTTTCATTACATTTTTTTGAAGAAGGACAATTTCTTGCTCCATATTTTTGCCTCACAAGTGGAAAAACAGAACCAGATGGACACAAATATGAATCTCCACAATTTGAAATTTAAACATTTTTTCTTTTTTTTTTTTTTTTAAAAAACCAAACACTGGATTAAGTCTTTTTTGCTTCATGGATTTTTTTTCATTTTTTATTTTTTTTATTTTTTTTACACACACAAACACACAATTTTATTTCTATGCTTTTCCTCTCATTTATTTATAACATTTTTATGGACACCCGAAACTTTGAAACTTTTTTTTTTTTTTTTTTGAAATTTTATATTTAATTTTTTTTTTTTTTTTTTTTTTTTTTTTTTCAGTCCAAAAAAACGTATTTGTGGAACTAATACATGTGTTTTTGTCAAACAATTTTGGGTGATTATATTTACAACACATTTTCAAAAGACTTTAAAATAGTGACTCTGCAGCTTATAAAGACTCATTAAAATATGCTAATGAGGGATAAGCTATAATCCATTTACTGTATACAATAGACTCCAATACAATATGGCATTTTATTACCCATAATTACACATAGGCCTAATTTGTCCTTGAAGTGCGTATAACAGGTTTACATGGTTTTGTAATTATTACTTGGTTTGGTGGGATGGTACCTGTGCTACTGCTGTCGTGATACTAAAATGTCAAACTCTATGTCAATACTAAGGAGTATACTCAATACTCAAAACTGATTCTGATACCACGATGATAATAAAAAGCACTCTTTCTTTAGATAATAGAATGTGATTTTCCACACTAAACAGTAGTATTTTCTTTTATGTTCCCTTGTGGCCTTATATCTGTAATAATGTGTAATCCCTCAGTTGTCCGGGTAGGTTTCATACTGGTCCGTGGGCGTATACTAGTCTATGTGTCTTATACTTGTTCTGGTACAGCTCAAGATCATTCTAAAGATATTCAGGAAAAGTGCTCAAATGAAAATCTAGTCTCGATATTAGTTTTTGTATCATTTAGTATCTGATTTTCAAAATATAGGATGTAGCGCTGAGTTGTAAAACACTGAAACACTGATAACTCCACCCACAATACTGACAATTCACACAGAAGGAAGCCATTTTTCTAACAGTTAAAAAGTCTAAAATTATGGTTGCTAGGTAAAAGTTATGGTATTTCGCAGAGGTGGGTAGAGTAGCCAAAAGTTGTACTCAAGTGCGTGTAACGTTACAAAAAATAGCATTACTCAAGTAGAAGTACAAAGTAATGGTTCAAGAAATTACTCAAGAGTAAAAAAAAGTATGTGTAAAAAGTACTGCTCAAGTACAAGTAACTTAAAGAGTAACAGAAACAAAAATGAGCCAAACTAGATCATATCTGAAGGAGCGGTGCAAGAATCACATGTCATAATCATTTCATAAAGCCTTTGTCACTTGTACAAGAGTAGAAGAGTACCGTTACTTCACTGAAAATATTTAAGTAGGAGTAAAAGTATGCTGCCATGCTGTACCTGAGTACTACCCACCTCTGTACATATGTCATATCTGCTGCCTGTGTGAAACCAGGAAGTCAAATTACAAACCAAAATTGTTGAAATAAGAAAACTAGGCACGATTACGAGTCAGATCTTTACTGTAACCATGACAACTGACCTGTCGTACGCACTTTAAACCTATAGATTTGAGCGTTCTGCCGAAGCCGCTCTTCCATGAAGCATACACGATGGTAATAACGAGAGAACATGTACAGATGTGGTGTTATGATGTGACCCGTGTCAGTCTGAGAGGATCCAAGATGGCCGACTGTATGTGAATGTACCCTTTGTATCCAGAGCTTTTAGTACAATAAATATGACTCTATATTTACCAGCGGGTCTAGTATCTTTTTATTACGTGTCTGTATGAATACACACAGACATTGCCCTTTGCGTGGCCCTTCTTTAGATCTGAGCCAAGATCTTAGTCAGGACTGGGACTATTTTGGATTTTGTAGTCGTCTAGTGTGGATTTTTTTCATGTTATTTATATAGTTAACACTGTACAACACATTTTAAACCAGGTAAAGGCTGAGGATAGTGGTGTATGGATTTAAACTACCACACACCTACACTAGAGTCATTTGGATCATTTCAGCCCTGGAATTGTCAGGTGGAACAGAGCTTTGGAAATGTAGACAGACTAATATTAAAAGGTTACTTAAACACGTCTGAATGACACAAAACACAAATCCACATATGTTTTTGAGGAGGTAAAAACATTAGAACAAGGATTAACGCTCACAAGAGTCCATTTTGTGTACTATAGGAGCTTTAACCTTAACTTTAACCTGCAGATGGAGATGTAGAAGCGCGTCTCATAATCAGTACATGAACGTGCCTCAGAAACTCGCACTGAGTCATGATTGGCGGCAGGTGCTGGGGTTTAGTTGGAGTTAGTGACCATTCAGATCAGAGAGAGGCATTTTAGGTTTAAACCATCTGGATTTCAGCACCGAAACTGGCAACTCAAATGAGAGAGTCATGTGAGGCTCGACTGGATAATTGTCTCGAGCAAACGGCTTGACCATCGTGTCCGAGGTTTTTGTAATTAAAGAATGAAAAAGGTCAAAAAGTACGATTTTTTTGATTGAGTAGTTCTCCTTTGTGACAAAATCTTTCTTGGCACTTGTTTTATTCTGCATAGTCCCATTGATTATAAAAAAATGATCGAAATACTATGATGATTTAAAAAGTCAACTGCTTTTGATTATTCCAATTAACAAGTCTGGAGTCCCAAGCTCCCCGTCCCTTCTCCAGACCTGAACCCTGATCGTTTTCAGAGGGATTTATTAGTTTGCCTGGAATGTTCCCCAGTGTAGTTTTTAAAGGGCACATGTTACACTATTTTCTGATTTATGTTATTATAATGTTGTTTCCTCATCACAAACAGACCTGGAGATCCTGCTGTGTTCCTCTCTGAAACAGAAAAACACTCTGTGTTCCACCTTGTGGTGTCACGTGGAGATACAGGAAGTGCTCCACTGTGTTTTAAAACTCCATTCGCCTTCATTAGAATCATTGAGATAATTTCAGTCCTGGAATCTCTGTTGAACTAAAGGTAAAAGGAGGTGCTAACTTGAAAACTACCTCTTCATGACATCACAAGGTGGAACAGAGCGTTTTTGAGATTTTGAGATGTAGACAGACTAATAATAAAGGGTTACTCGAACATGTGTGAATGAAAGAAAACACAAGTCCAGGTTTTTGGAGAGGTAACAACATTATAACATGACTTAAAACTCACAAGAGTATTCATCTACGGGTATTTTTATTGTTCAAAAGGACCCTGAAAAACATGCATCCCCTCCTCCTCGCAGATCTGGTGTGTCTTGGCCTGGTACAATGGAACATCCAAAGTAAAAAAAAAAAAAAAGAAAAGAAAAGAAAAACATCTCCATGGAGACAAGCAGGTTGTAGACTGGCTCAAAGACTAATTCCATAAAAAAAAACCCAACTCAAATATTTCCACTTTGAACTCAGATGAACCTGTCACCTCCCCTTCCTCCCTCCCTCTCTCACCTCATCACGAGTTCCCCATGCCACTCGTGACCCTCCCCCGCCCTCCCCCTCATTTGGCTGCCCGATGCCTTTTGTCCCTCCAGGTGCCCGTACGTGGTGCGGTCAAACGGTCGGACTGAGCGCACTCGGGATTACAGCGCAGTCAGCGGAGCGAGACGCTTTAATGAAGACTGCTGTTTACTATGGGCCAGTGCAAGACAGAGGAAGAGGAGGAGGAGGAGGAAGAGAGGAGGAGGACAGGGGGAGAAGGAGGAGAGGGGGAAGAGGAAGAGGAGGAAAAGAAGAGAGGAGGAAGAGGAGGAGAAGGAAGAGAGGAGAAGAGGAAGAGGAGGAGAAGGAAGAGGAGGAGGAGGAGAGAGGAGAAGGAGGAGAGAGAGGAGAGGAGGAGAGGAGGAGAAGAAGAGAGGAGGAGGACAGGGGGAGAAGGAGTTGGGGAGAAGGAGGAGACGGGGAAGAGCAGGAGAAGAAGAGAGGAGGAGAAGAGGAAAAGAAGAGGAGGAAGAGGAGGAGAAGGAAGAAGAGGAGAAGGGGAGGAAAGAGACAGCAAAGGAGTTGGTGAGAAGGGGAGAGAGGGGAAGAGGAGGGGAAGAAGAGAGGAGGAGGACAGGGGGAGAAGGAGGGGGGGAGGGAAGGAAGAGGAGGAGAAGAAGGAGGAGGAGAAGGGGGAAGAGGAGAGAGAAGAGAGAGAGGAGGAGAGGAGAAGAGGAGGAAGATCAGGAGAAGGAGAAGAGGAAGGAGGAGAGGAAGTGGAGGAAGAGAAGGAGAGGAGGACAGGGGGAGAAGGAGTTGAGGAGAAGGAGGAGAGGGGGAAGAGGAGGAGAAGAGGAGGAAGAGCAGGAGACAAAGAAGAGAAGGAGGAGAGGAAGAGAAGGAGAGGAGGAGGAGAGAGCAACATGGTTTATATGTATACATGGTCAGAGCAAGAGAGCAAGAGAGCGATAAAAAGGGCAAGGGGTAAAGAGAGAGAAGAGAAAAAGGATAGGGGCTGGAAAGAGGGAGAAATAGAGGAAGAGAATAGAGAAGGCGATGAAGAGGACGAGGAGGAAGAGAGAGAGATGAGGCTTATATGTACACACAGCCAGAGTGTGGGAGAGAAAGAGAGGCAGGGAGAGAAAGAGAAGAGATAAAGGGAAAGAGGAAACAAGAAAGGGAAGCAGGGAGAGGGACAAAAAGTGAGAAAGTGGGAGAGAAAAAAGTGAAAGAGGACAGGAGTTGGAGAGAGGGACAGGTGGAGGAAGAAAAAGAGGGGAAAGTGAGGGAAGTGGAGAAGAAAAGAGGGATGCAGGGAGAAAGTATGAGGGGAGAGGAGGGAAAGAGAAAAAGGAAAGCGGAGAGAGTGGAGTTAGAGAAAGAGATAGTTGAGAGAAAGAAAGGAAAATGAGGAAAGAAAGAAAGATGAATAGACAAAAAGTGGAAGGAGAGGGAGGGAAAGAAAGGAAGAGGAGACGAAGAGAGAGACTGAGGCAGGGAGAAAGTAAAAAGAGAAAGGAGGGAAAAGAGAGAAAGGGAATGGGGAGGAGGCAGTGGAGTTGGAGAAAGAGAGAGATAGAGAAAGAGAAATAAAGTGAGGTGAACAGGGGAGAGGAGAGAGAGGGACTGAAGTATTAAAGTGTCAGGAGAGGTGACCCGTGGACAGATAAAATAAAAAGGACGGGATTTGTCGTTGGTCTCGTCGGGTCTTTCGGGGTCAGATGGCACGAGTCCACAAGCTCCACAAGAAAAGCCCCAGAGATGTAGCCACAGCTGCCCCGGGACGACTGAGGAGAGGGGGCTGACAGTCTGCGCCAATCCAGCCAAATCACAGTACATTCACAAAAGGAGGTTAAACACATTTAAGGAGGAGAAGTGAAGAAACCAGGACTAAAACAGGAAGTAGAGACATAAAGCAGGACTGAACCAAGGTAGGACGACACTGAAATCACACCAGGCTCAACAAGACTAGAGCAGGTCCAAACCAAGACTAGACTTGAACTGGTTAAAGGAACAGTATTTAAGATTTTGTTGGTTTAAACCTCTCTCTGATCTGAATGGTCACTACCAGTGACGTGCGGTGAGGTTCATGGCTCTCCCAGTGACTTGGGGCCAGAATAAAAAAGAATTTCAAGATAAAAGTTCTGAAGTCTGTAAGAAATAGCTCTAATAGCATGAAATAAAAAGCAAGATGGTTTTGTATTGTTTTTTATCCTTATTCTGGTTCCCAAATTTTCAGTGGATTGAAGTCATTCAATTTCTTCCATTTCGTACCACTCTGTTTGAAAAGAGCGAGTCTTTCGTCCCGTCGTCTGGAGCAAACCATTTAGCTCCTTTAGCGTTGGTCTCGGTCCTTTAATTTTAACCTCCTGCATCGACCGAAAGTCCAATTTAGAAAACTGCTTGAGCTTTAATATGTATCTTCATCCATTTGAAAAGTAGGGCCCGACAAGAAGAAAAAAGTGAATTGCTAAAGTTGACTAGCTAACTCTAAATTGTAGTGTGCGGCCCCTGTTCTGCGGGAGTTGCAAGAATCCCTGGGCTCACGAGCGCCCCCTAACATGAGGCAGGGTAACTGCGTGCCTCACCCGGTGCCTTTTCACAGTCGCTTAAAGCAGCAGCGTCACTGCTGAGCAACAGCACAGCACAGTCAGTCCATGTGAGGCACGAACGGCCTGTGCCTCACCACATGTCTCATCTCAGGATTTCAACGGTAAACGTAAAAAAATCAGTGATTTTGAGTAAAAAAAAATAATAAATTTGCAAAGTTAAATAGAAAATAACTTTAAAGTACAAATCATTGGATAACTATAACCATTTCATTTATTTTTTCTCTGTGATGACAGGTGAGGCACTGTCTCACTTGCCTCACCTGACTGCACGTCACTAGTAACTACCTAAACCCCAGCACCTGCAGCCAGTCATGAATCAGTGCTAGTGCAGCCTCTACAGCTCAGTGACTGAATTCTGGAGCTTCTTTCACATGAGGCCTGTTCGTATACACAGAATGAGACACACTTGTACTTGTATCTGCAGGTTAAGGCTCTGGCAACACAGGTTCAGATGTGAGTACAGTAAAAATAATGTTAAACTGGGAGCGCAGGCTACATATAGTTACTTAGAACGGGGGGCGTTATGTCAGATCGACTTTCTGGAGCGTTCTATCATGTTATAACGTTGTTCCCTCATCAAAAATATGCCTGAAGAGGTTTTAGATGGCATCCATGCATGTTTGAGTAATTTAGCGATCTTGATACAAAAGCATGATATAAAACTGAACACTACAACTTCACAAACCTGACGCGATGTGCAGTAGTTTCATTAGCGGGATGCACGCTGACTGTGTTGTGATAGCTCTCTGAAGGGGGAGTGATGTTTGACTCAGAGTGAAACAAAGTGAAACTTGCGATTATAGCATTTCCGAACCAATAAAAGATAACATGTTGTGTTAGCAGTTAATATCACATGGAAACAAAATACCCCCATTTTATGTACTATTGTACCTCTAAACCACGACTAGACCATCTTCAATCAGGATTTAACTGGATAGGAACTACTTCCAAAACAGTTCGAAACCCATAAACCAGGTCTAAACCAGGTCTAAACCAGGTCTAAACCAGGTCTAAACCAGGTCTGAACCAGGTCTAAACCAGATCTCAACCAGGTCTCAACCAGGTCTAACCCAGGTCTAAACCAGGCCTAAAGCAGGTCTAAACCAGGTCTAAACCAGTTCTAAACCAGGTCTAAACCAGGTCTAAACCAGGTCTAAACCAGGTCTTACCCAGGTCTAAACCAGGTCTAAACCGGGCCTAAACCAGTTCTAAACCAGTTCTAAACAAGGTCTAAACCAGTTCTAAGCCAGGTCTAAACCAGTTCTAAGCCAGGCCGAAACCAGGTCTAAACCAGATCTAAACCAGGTCTAAACCAGGTCCCAACCAGGTCTAAACCAGGTCTTACCCAGGTCTTACCCAGGTCTCAACCAGATCTAAACCAGGTCTAAACCAGGTCCCAACCAGGTCTAAACCAGGTCTTACCCAGGTCTTACCCAGGTCTCAACCAGGTCTAAACCAGGCCTAAACCAGAACTAAACCAGGTCTAAACCAGGTCTAAACCGGGTCTAAACCAGGTCTAAACCAGGTCTAAACCAGGTCTAAACAGGTCTGAACCAGGTCTAAACCAGATCTCAACCAGGTCTAAACAGGTCTAACCCAGGTCTAAACCAGGCCTAAAGCAGGTCTAAACCAGGTCTAAACCAGTTCTAAACCCAGGTCTAAACCAGGCCTAAACCAGGTCTAAACCATGTCTAAACCAGGTCTAAACCAGGTCTAAACCAGGCCTAAACAAGGTCTAAACCAGGTCTAACCCAGGTCTAACCCAGGTCTAAACCACGTCTAAAACCAACCATCCCTCCCTCTTGATAATCTCTATACATTTTGTGTCTTGTCGTCTGAGCCTCAGGAGGTCACGGAGAGATCAGGGAGTGTCCACTGCCCACGCTCCCCAGCCAGGAGGCACCTTCATCGGGCACTGCTCTCCGCCTGCCCCCGTCTCTGCCTCTCTCTGGAGCGCTTGTTTTTTTGTTTTTTTTCTCCTCCGCGTAGCAGCAGGGACATGTGGCGGTGCATACCCGATGAGGCGCTGCAACGACGGGGGAGCGGTTTAAAGTTCCCCTCCCCTCAATTAACCCCTTAGCGTTAGCATGGCTAGCGCTAACGGACGCATTGATATTCCGCGAAGAAGCTAGTGTTTACAATTCGAGGGGTACGGTCGGAGATAAGAGTCACGGCGTCGGTCAGCGTTGCCGTGGTGAATGAGAATATGAGAGAGAGAGAGAGAGAGAGAGGGATGTGAAGGAAAGGAAGAGCAGAGCAAGAGAGGAGGGGAGCAGGCTCACGAGGATCAGCTGGAGGTTGAGGTACACAGATAGGGATAAAACAACAGCGGGTTTAGTGGGACTGCGACGGGGGTGTCGGGATGAGTGGATTAGCATTCGGAAATGGAGAAACACGGTCTCGGGAATGCTCAAACAGACTGTGTAGGACGAGGAAGAGTTGAGAAATTAGGTCCGTTTCCATAGCGATTAACAATTTAAAACAAAATATCCTATCCTATCTTTTGAATGGTGAAAAGGCCTCAAAATGTTGCACTTTAACACTTTAACATTAATAAAAAACATGGCAGCTGTGATGTACTGAGTTAGATCTGCACCCTTGAACTGAATGGTAGTAGTAGTAGTAGAAGTATAAGTCATACAATTGTACACATACATTACAATACATGTATTTATTTTCCTCTCCAAAAGTCATCAGCTCATAGTGAGTCAGCAGGAGCCCACCTCAGGCCCAAAGCTGATTCCTCCTCCAGCGCTGTGTGTTAGCATGATTCAGACACATGACCTCTGTGTAGTGTACTTTCAGCTTGGATGGGACCAGTGCATTATGGGTACAGTAGTTTACGATGACCTGTGTGTTAGATGCTGTTGTCACGATACTAAACTTTCAACTGGATTTCGATACTAAGGAACAGACTGGATACTCAATACCGATTTCGATACCACAATGCTAATAAAAACTCTTTCTTTAGACAATAGAACGTGGTTTTCAGTATTAAATGGTAGTACTTTCTTTTCTATTCCCATGTTGCCTTATATCTGTGTAATCCCTCAGTGGTCCAGGTAGGTTTCATAGTGGTCCATGGTGTGTACTAGTCTTTGTGTCGTATACTTGTTCTGATACAGCTCAAGATCATTCTAAAGATATTCAGAGAAGGTTCATTTCCATCCCGTGTATGTGCCTTTGTAGTATCGATACCTGCTCAAATAAGTATCTATCGTCAATACTACTTTCAATATCGATTCGTATCTGATTTTACACACTTTTGACTTTGTAACCCTAGTGTTTAGTTTATGATGCCCTGTGTGTTAGTATGATTCAGACGCAAGCACATGACCTCTGTGTAGTGTACTTTTCAGACAGTACCAGTGCATTATGGGTATAGTAGTTTATGAAGCCTGCAGCTCAAACTCACACAGAAGTCATTGGGTGCAACATTCACATCACATCAGTGTCAGTGAGACCAGGGACAAGCACAGCACTGGTACCAGACTCTATGTGTTTTATTTTGAACCCGGACTAAACTGGGCCATTCCAGTCAACCAGTGTGATTGTTCAAAGCCTTTTTAGCTATTTAAAGTGGGACCAAAAACAAAATCAACCTTTTTTTTTGCTACTACACTGCATATGTGGTACTATAATAGTACCGTCTACCTTTCCTAGTCCTTTTTTGGCAATTTTAGTGCAAACCATTGCGTCCAAGAACAATAAAAAGCTGTGTCTGTCTGCTGCCTCCAGTGCCCTCTGCAGTTTCAAGTACTATGTGACATCACGCAAGACTGCCCTGATCTCAGAGAGGTGTTTATAACTACAAACACCTGGCTGTAGGGTTAGAATTTGAAATGTGTATATCTGTCAGACCCCGTCCTCTTCTCCGCCCTTCATTCTCCTTTTTAGTCCTCCAGGTACCGCCCAGTTTAGCAGCTCTATTTGGTAGTTGTGGGCGGAGTTTAGGTGTTTAAACGCACTTTAATTTTCAGGTAAATGGCAACAATTCAATAGCGTTTGCATTTGGTTAAGGCCACATTACGGGCTTGCATCTCCACAAACCTGAGTTTTATTTGGCCTGGAGGATGGATGGAAATATTGTTCCTTTGGGTGTTATCTTCCACATCTATCCAAGTTTTAATTTTCTATGGAACCAAGCAAGTGACGTGCCGCCTCTGAAAATGTTACATGGTGCTGCTATACATTGTATTCCTTATATCAGTAACCCAGACACACGTTTGGTCAGCTGAAACACTTTACATCCAACCATTTTTAAAAGTTCAAAAAGACATTTAAAGGTCTTTCTACAGTAGACAGTTGAATGTCACTTATTAGCATACTGGCTAACTGCTTAGGTCCATCCTCAGACCGAAATCAAAGCAAGGAAAACAATAATGCTAGCCTGTATGCTAATAGGAGCGGGAGCACACATTACGGGTCTGAACCATTATGCAAAATATGACTCAGGCACAGTTCTCACTTAGTGTAGTTCAATAGACCTACCCAAAAAAACAGAAAGAGTAAAGAACCAAGTACGTTAGTGTCAGTGTGGTTAGTTCCTACATTCAGCTAGATATAAGGCAGTGTCCACCAGTAATTCGACCAGAACTGAAGAATGTTTGTCCAATTGACAGAACAGATTTTTTCTTTTGCTTCTATAATCAATGTTTCTCTCACTAAGACATTGGCATTTGTGTCTTCGAAACCTGGGGCCACTTCTTCTTCTGCTCCAGTTCATTTTACGCTCATCAGTCCTCCACGGTCCACTTCCTGTTCTCCCCCCCCAGTGACCTTTGACCCCGGCGCGGTGACAAGGCTTCCCGTGGGGGAGAGGGTGGGGTGGGGGTGCAGGGGTGAGGGGTGGAGGGGTTTCCCAGGCCGGAGCTCAGGGGCAGGCTGCGCAAGTGAACCGGAAAGACTGAGCTCCCCGAGAGATGTACAGTAAATATACATCACTCTTAACGTCAAAGGCTCTGCAATTTCCACAGGTTTTTTTTTTTGTTTTTTTTTTTGTCTGATGAATTTATTTTTACAGACAAAATACTGTATTTTTATTAGATTATTTTATCAATGTAGAAAATGTTTTTAAGTAAATCAATAAAAACAGACAGTGGAGAGTTACATTTACTCAGTTACATATACTTGAGTAACTTTTTTTTTTTTTTTTATTTTTTTATTACTTTTCAGAGTACTTTTCTCATAGCATACTTTTATTTCTACCTTTGAATTTATTTATTTATTTATTTTTTTTTTTTTTTTTAAAGTAACAGTACTCTTACTCGAGTAAAAGTTGTGTTTCCAGCTCCTTCAGATATCATTTAATTTGGCTAATTTTTGTGTCTGTCCTTTGAAAATACCTCATTTTGTACAGTATTTAAAGTATTTATAAATCAGATATTACGTTCCAAAGTTGCTCTTACTTGAGTAATACTCTTCCCAAATACTGTTCTACTCTTACTTAAGTCACTACTTTGTACTACTACTCGAGTACGATTATTTTGAAGTAACGTTACTCTTACTTGAGTCGAATTTTTGGCCACTCCTCCCACCTCTGCAAATACTAATAATTACTAAACAAAAACACGTGAAAATAAATCCTGTTTTTTATAAAATGTGAGTAAGTTCAAGAATATGGAAACTATAGCAGGGAAACAAACAAAAACTGAATAATGGTCACTTTTAATGACATACTGTGGAACATTCCTGGAACTGCTGATCATAGAGACAAACAGGTGACAGTAAGTTACAGTTCAGATCTGTGGAGAGATGTGACTCAAATGAAACCCAGAGCCACACCATTAACATATGTACAGCCTGTGGTCCATACTGTACGCAGCCTCCTTGTATCTTTCATCTTACAGATTCCGTAGTTACCCCCCTCTTCACAGATGTGCTCTCTCACCTCACTAGTCATCGCTTGTTGGAGCAGTTTGATGTAAAGCGTTTATTCTTCCCGACTGCTCCTCAGGTCAGTGAACACACCTCAGTGACTACAGGGCCGTATGACTGCTCAAGTAAAGCTCTGATGCCTTCTACTGCAAAAGGACTGTTCAGAAACTGTGCAACATCTTAGCTTCAGACCTGAACCCGGAAAAAATCAGATTGAAACTAGGACGAGAACAGAGACTAAGGTGGAAGAGTAGATGTTGATGTTCCATAGGGATTGTGAACAGACAAAGTCTACACAGAACTGTCCCAGATGCTCCGGGAATCATACCTTCAAACTTCTTGCTCTGAGGCGTTTTATCGACAACTGAAGAATCAAAGAGAAAGAAGACTGAAGCAAGTCTGAACAACAACAACAACAAACAAGGACCGAACCAGGTCTGAACCAGGTCTGAACCAGGTCTGAACCAGGTCTGAACCAGGTCTGAACCAGGTCTGAACCAGGTCTAAAGCAGGTCTAAAGCAGGTCTCAACCAGGTCTAAAGCAGGTCTAAACCAGGTCTAAACCAGGTCTCAACCAGGTCTAAAGCAGGTCTAAACCAGGTCTAAACCAGGTCTCAACCAGGTCTAAAGCAGGTCTAAACCAGGTCTAAACCAGGTCTCAACCAGGTCTAAAGCAGGTCTCTAAAAGGTCTAAACCAGGTCTAAACCAGGTCTAAACCAGGTCTAAAGCAGGTCTAAACCAGGTCTAAACCAGGTCTAAACCAGGTCTAAACCAGGTCTAAAGCAGGTCTCAACCAGGTTTAAACCAGGTCTAACCCAGGTCTAACCCAGGTCTGAACCAGGTCTCAACCAGGTCTAAAGCAGGTCTAAAGCAGGTCTCAACCAGGTCTAAACCAAGTCTAAAGCAGGTCTAAACCAGGTCTAAACCAGACCTAAAGCAGGTCTCAACCAGGTCTAAAGCAGGTCTAAACCAGGTCTAAACCAGGTCTAAACCAGGCCTAAAGCAGGTCTAAACCAGGTCTAAACCAGGCCTAAAGCAGGTCTCAACCAGGTCTAAAGCAGGTCTAAACCAGGTCTAAAGCAAGCCTAAGGCAGGATTGAAGCAGGTTTAAATCAGGACTGAATCAAGACTCAAATCCTGAATCAGAGTGGAGTGTCCATGTCCTCCCTGTGTGGCGGTGGCAGAGTGGTTATCCTGTCTCCGGAGGTTGTGGTTTAGACTCCTGATAATAAAACTAACTATTCTCATCTTTGTAAAACTTTACTTATTTAGCAAATATGTAACTAAATATTTTAAAATACAATCCAATATGGCTGCTCCTCTCTTCTTGTCCCACTTCCCCACGTCTCCTCTGGTTTGGGAACATAATTCTCATATGAAAGTTGAATATTCTCCATTCTGTGATTCATAATTTAAATATTTCTCTCTTCTCTGATTCCTTGGGAGGGTGAGTTGCGTTCAGCAGAACACACAGACTTTTTTTTTGCATCATAGATTAAAACACCAGTATGAGAAAACTATAAAGTAAGATAGGCAGGACTGTACCGGGACTAAAGCAGGACTGAACCAGGACTGAAGTAGGACTGAAACTGGACTAAAGCAGGACTGAACCAGGTTGGGAAGCAGGATTAAAGCAGGACTGAAGCAGGACTCCATTCTGTGACTCATAAAGCAGGATTGAACCAGGACTGAATTCCTTGACTAAAGCAGGACTGAAGCAGAACTAAAGCAGGACTGAACCAGGACTAAAGCAGGACTGAACCAGGACTAAAGCAGGACTGAACCAGGACTGAACCAGGACTAAAGCAGGACTGAACCAGGACTAAAGCAAGACTGAACCAGGACTAAAGCAGGACTGAAGCAGGACTGAACCAGACTGAACCAGGCCTGAACAAGGACTAAACCAGGACTAAAGCAGGACTAAAGCAGGACTGAACCAGGACTAAAGCAAGACTAAAGCAGGACTAATCCAGACTGACTAAACCGAAAAAAAGACTGAAGCAGGACTGAATCAGAAACAAACCAGGACTAAAACAAAACTGAACCAGGACTAAACCAGACTGAACCAGGACTTAGGCAGGGGTAAAGCAGGATTGAATCAGGACTCAACCAGGACTGAAGCAGCTCTAAATCAGGACTAGGAAAAAAGTATTAAAAAATAAAAAAAACAAGACAAAAACAACACAATATGCATCAGGTTGCAGATCTGCCACCAACACATTACATAGTACAAGTTTAATGCTCTACAGTGAAATTTTACAGGCAAAAAATAAAAGTGTTGTGGATTTTTATTTGTCTAATCATAACTACAGTGTAATTTAGACCCTTATAAACATTATGGTTGCTGGGGGACAGAGCTGGAATTTCATCTACATATAGGGCCCACAGTATATGTCACATCTTCTGCCCGTGTCCAACCAGGAAGTAAAATTACAAGTTTAACCATAATTACAAAAAAAAAAAAAAATAAAAAAAAGAATAAAAAAATAAAAAATAAATAAAATAAAGACAATTCTAGGTAAAGTTTTTAGTTTAATCTGAAATACAATTATGTTAACTATGTTTTAATAAAATTGTAAATGGTCCCACATTATCTATATCTAACCCACAGCTATCGAAACCAGGACTAAACTTGATCTACACCAGAACTGAACCAGGACTAAACCAGGACTAAACTAGAACTAAACCAGGTCTGATCCAGATTTCTGTATTTCTGTTTTGGAACATTGAAGCATTCTTCCTGTTTCGCCTCCTCATCGTTGAATTGAATGAGTTCAGACTTTGGCAGAATGTTCCTTGGAGCTCGTCTCAATCCAGGCCACAGCTCAGATTTATTTAGATTTTCACAAAGGAACAAAAAAAAAAAAAAAAAAGAAAAAACAAAATGAAAAGTGATAAGAGCAAAAATGCAGCAAAGAGAGAGACAGAGGCTGAGCAGTGGAGGAGGCTACATCCACCCACCTCCACCACATTCAGCCATATTCAGCCATATTCATATATCAAATTTGGCTAGAGTTTAAGACCTGGTTCAGACCTGCTTCAGTCCTGGTTTTAGTCCTGTTTCTTTTTGTTTTTGTTGGCTTTAGTCGTGGTTTAAGAACTATAATACACAATTTGAGATCTCATTCAGATCTGGTTAAGTCCTGGTTTAGTCTGGGTTTAATCCTGGTTTAGGGACTTGGTGTAGTTCTGTAGTACGCACTTGAAATAGGTCTCAGTCTGGAGTTTGAGAACAGGTTCAGACTTGGCTTAGTCTTGGGTTAGTCCTGGGTTACAATGGCTTTACTTCAAGTTTCAGTATCGGTGTAATTCCATATATATCCTTTTTATCTCATTTGGTCGACTCTTTATTTGGACATTTAGGCCTGGTTTAGTTCTGCTTCAGTCCCAACTTAACTCAATTTTACAACTCACTGACTGAGTCCTAGTTTAGACCTGGTTTTGTTATGAATCAATCCTGGTTTAGTCCTGGTTTAGTTCTAGGTTTAGTACAGGTTTAGTCCTAGTTTAGTCCCGGTTTAGGTCTTGAGTTCTGGGTTAATCTTGTCTAGTGTTTCCATTATTCTGAGTTTGTCCTGTTTTAGTCCCGATTTAGTCCTGGTTTGGTCCTTGTTTAGTCTTGGTTTAGACCTGGCTTTGTCTTCTCTAGTGTATCCATTATTCTGATTTAGTCCTGTTTTAGTCCTGTTTTAGTCTCAGTTTAGTGCCGGTTTAGTCTTGGTTTCGACCTGGTTTAGTCTTATCTAGTGTTTCCATTATTCTGATTTAGTCCTGGTTTAGTCCTGGTTCAGTCCTGGTTTAGTTCTGGTTTAGTTCTGGTTTAATCTCGGTTTAGTCTTGGTTTAGACCTGGTTTAGTCTTGTTTAGTGTTTCCATTATTCTGATTTAGTTCAGGTTTAGTCCTGGTTCAGTCCAGGTTTAGTTCTGGTTTAGTCCTGGTTTAGTTCTGGTTTAGTTCTGGTTTAGTCCTGGTTTAGTCCTGGTTTAGTTCTGGTTTAGTCCTGGTTTAGTTCTGGTTTAGTCCTGGTTTAGTCCTGGTTTAATCCTGGTTTAGTTCTGGTTTAGTCCTGGTTTAGTCCTGGTTTAATCCTGGTTTAGTTCTGGTTTAGTCCTGGTTTAGTCCTGGTTTAGTTCTGGTTCAGTCCTGGTTCAGTCCTGGTTTAGTCCTGGTTTAGTCCTGGTTTAGTCCTGGTTTAGTCCTGGTTTAGTCCCGGCTCAGTCCTGATTTAGTCCTGGTTTAGTCCTGGCTTAGTCTCAGTTTATTCTTTAAACCTGGTTTAGACTTGTCTAGTGTTTCCATTATTTGGATGTAGTTCTAGTTTAGCCCTGGTTTTGCCTTGTATTAAACCTGGTTTAGTCTTGTGTTCAGTCTAGTGTTTCCATTATTCTGATTTAGTCCTGGTTTAGTTCTGGTTTAGTCCTGGTTTAGACCTGGATAAAATCCAAGTTCCTAGTTTTACATTTTTAGGACTATCACAGAACTAAAGCAGAAGTTTCTATCATGCTACACATTGTCATCTATAGTGGGCTGTTGTATGAAGCTAATGAGACCCAATGAGGAGCTGATGTAAAATGCATGCGCCGCAGCTTTAAGAAGAATACGTGGCATCTGATGTAAAATTCATCTGAGCGTCGGCAGTGAGAGAGGGGAAATCCACCAATCACAGCGCGGCGTGCTCCTGTGAGTCACATTTGGGTTATGTTCAATTTTAAAATCAACATCTTCAAATCGGAAAGAACGGGGAGAAGTGGGTCAAAACTAGCAGTCTTTGTAAAGTGGTAGAAATTGTAGTAGAAGTAATAGTATTAGTAGCACTTTCTTATTCTGTCATTACATTTTAGCAAGAAAGTTTACGCTAATTAGGCTAAAGTGAAAACATGTCTAACAGAAAAGAAAGTGCAGAAATGGGGCTAACAGTAATCTTGATACACAGATAAAAACATCACGCAACCAGGTCAAGTTACAGGTCAGATCTGTGGAGAAGTGAGCCCGCTAGGGGAACTTTGGTAAAGCAACAAAAACACCCAGTTTAATACTGTACTGTGGAACATTCCAGGCACTGCAAATGAACTAAATGATGATATATACTTGATTTTAGTATTTTTACTAATGAACTTACCCAAAGGACTAGGGTTGGTTTTTTTTGTTTTTTTTTTTGTAAAGTGGAGGATTAGTAGTAATAGTAGTAGTAATAGTGGTAGGAAGTAATTTGGTAAAACAACAAAAACACTCAGATTAATGCCAGTTTAATGTCTTACTGTGGAACATTCCAGGTAATGCAATATCTTATTGTTGATAAATAATTTATTTTAGCAGTTTTTACTTATGAACTTGCCTTTAGGATTGATGATTGATTGGAAATAGATTTTTTTTTTGCAGTGAGGGTTAGTAGTAGTAGTTTTAGTAGTAGTAATAATAGTAAAAGGCATGTTTGGTCTTTTATTTTATTTTACTTTATTTTAAGCAGCAGTACAAATTGCATGAATAAAACTTAAGGGGAGTTACTACAGGCAAAACTTTATTTTTTTTTCTGTTTTCTTTTCAATTTTTAGTTTTTTAGTTCTGTCTCTTAGCAACAAGCTTTCATGTGGAAGTAACAAAACTATCCACGCTGCACCTAAAGATGTTTTAATATTTTATTTAATCAATTTGGATCCATAGAGTTAAATGGGACACTATAACTTCAAAGACCATTTTTTCAAAATGCATTTCCCCCGTAGAGACATAAGGATCACCCATTAAAGTAGCACTACACACGTCAGACTTTACAATGTGGTACTGGACCTTCTGGTACTTTGTTGAAAGTCTGATTTATTCAAGTTACATTTTTATCTTACTCAAATACTAAATAAGATCCAAAATCTCCTCGTTTTACTATCTAATATGACAACAAATAAGTTGAAACTTGTTTCTGAAAACATCACATGATGAAAGATGTATGTGAGTGAACTACAGGAGAAGTTTCAAATTAATGTCTCTATATTTAAGATTTGTTCCTATTAACCTGCAGTGTGTGGCCTTAAGTGCAACAGTGAACCTATCTGTTCTTCTGAGGTTAAAATGTTAGGACGCTCCATTATTTCCAGTTAAAGGAGGAATAGAAAAGAAACCAAACCGAGCCAGGATAAATCCATGTCGTGTCTGGAGCAGGCCTTCAGACGTCGCATAAGAACACTAAACATGACGGTTCATTACACTGTGTTTAATGAAGTCTCTTATTTAAATGCACGAGGACGACAACAGGACACTTCCATTTCCATATCTGAGGAGCCCAACATCTGCCCAGTGCTGGAGGTGTGTGCGCGCGTTTACAGGGATGTGTGGGGACCGCTCAGACGGAAGTGGTGTGTGTGTTTATAGGGACGTGTGGGGACTGCTCAGACGGAAGTGGTGTGCCTGTTTACAAGAACGTGTGGGGACCGCTCAGACTGATGAGGTGTGTGTGTGTGTTTATAGGGATGTATGGGGACCGCTCAGACTGACAGGTGTAAGCGTAAGGTGTAAGATGTAAGTCAATGTAAGGTCCCCATGATGGATTGAAAGCCAGTGTGTGTGTATTTACAGGGTGAAGTGGGGACCTGCTCAGCCTATCACTAATGGCCACCTGTTTAATAATTAAGATTAAGGTCAAGATTGGATTAGATAGGTTCAATTTATGAATAAATAAAATGAATGAATTAAATATTTGTAATAAAATATGAAGATAAAGTTAGATAATAATCCGAGTTATATTAATTTGACTTTAATATTAGAATTAACATAATTTTAATACATTTCAAAAGTCAGAGCAAATAGTTTGAGTTATTCACAAACAAACACTGACACTCTATAGCCTATTCAATTTTAAAAGAGTTTTTGCTACTGTGAAAATGAATTAATGAAGACATCCACTTTTACCACCAAGTCTGGTGTGATGTCCCCACTAGCCCTGTGAACCCAGCATATGTGTGTGAGAGATACTGAGGGCTCTATTAGCGCCCACATAAGGCCAAACAGGAAGTGACACGGGCAGCTGTGCAGTGCCAAACAGGAAGTGACACGCCAACTGCAGGTACAAGCCACGCGTCGACACGGATCAGGCGCTAACGTGGCTAACAGGAGACAGCTATACTGCAGTTCGGGGTTAGCAAGGAAATAGAGGAAACAAGGAGAAGTTCAACCCGCCACATCCTCTGCCCCATGTGACCCCCTCCTCTGCATCCTCTGCCCCATGTGACCCTCTCCTCTGCATCCTCTGCCCTTCTGGCTGCTCCTCTCCTGTGCATCTTCTATATATTCACCATATCCGCTGTGCCTCTTCTGTACCATTTACTTATTTAGTCCTGGTTTAGACCTAGTTTATTTGTCCAGATCTGCATCCTCTGTCATTTGACCCTCTCCCCTGCATCCTTTTACTCATGGACCCTCTTTCTTCATCCTCTGTTTAGCCCTGGTTCAGTCCTCTGTTTTATTTTCCTAGTTTGGACTTGATTTAGTCCTGGTTAAGTCCTGGTTTAGTCCTGGTTTACAGTCCTGCATTTAGCTCTGTACCATTTACTTATTTAGCCCTGAATTTAGACCCTGTTTTAGTCCTGGTTAGTCTCTTTTTTTTTCCCCTGATTTAGTATTGGTTTAATTCCTGGTTTAGTCTTGGTTTAGTTCTAGTTTTAGTCCTGTTTTGGAGTCCTTAGTCCTGGTCCTGGTTTTGGTCCTGTTTTAGCCTTGGTTTAGTCTTGGTTTAGTCCTTCGGTTTAGGTAAAGTCCTGTTTCAGTCCTGGTTTAGACCTGGTTTTTACCTTGGTTTTAGTCCTGTTTAGTCCCTACTTTAGTGTTGATTTTAGTCCTGGTTTAGCCCTGGTTTAGTCTTGGTTTTAGCCCTGGTTTAGTCTTGGTTTAGTCCTGTTTTAGTCCTAGTTTAGTCCTGTTTTAGCCCTGTTTTAGTCTTGGTTTAGTCCTGTTTTAGTCTTGGTTTAGCCCTGGTTTAGCCCTGGTTTAGCCCTGGTTTAGTCTTGGTTTAGCCCTAGTTTAGTTCTGTTTTAGTCTTGGTTTAGCCCTAGTTTAGTCCTGTTTTAGTCTTGGTTTAGTCCTGTTTTAGTCCTGTTTTAGTCCTGGTTTAGCCCTGGTTTAGTCTTGGTTTAGTCCTGTTTTAGTCCTGTTTTAGTCCTCCTCTGGCTCTGCTCTGTGATTGGCTGACTTTAAATGAATCATAACCATTAGAGTCACCTCCACACTCTTTGGACATGCACATTTACACATTTACCGTGAAGGCAGTGTGTGAATCCAGGAGGTGTTCAATGACCTTCAGAAAACCAAGGAAAAGACATACTCATCAGTCGCACGGCACAATTACAGACACTTTCATTTCTGTGACTTAATGAGTCACTGGAATCATCTGTAAAGAAAGAGCTCATGAGGGCACGGAGAGACTATGTAATGTCTCTCAGTGCCCTCGTGAGATCTAATGCCCTGCTAGAGTCCAGGTTTAGTCCTGGATTAGTCTCTGGTTTAGTTTCTAGTTTATTTCTGGTTTGGTGCTGGTTTCGTCACTATTTTATTATTGGTATAGTCACTGGTTTAGCAAGGGTTTAGTCCTACTTTTAGTCCTGGTTCAGTGTTTGGTATAGTCCTGGTTTAGTCTAGATTTAATCCCTTGTTAGGCTCAGTTTAGTCACTTGTTTGGCTTGATTTTGTCCTGGTTTAGGTCCTGGTTTAGTCCTTGGTTCAGTCCCTGGTTTAGTCCCTGGTTCAGTCCCTGGTTGAGTCTTGGTTTAGTCCTGGTTTAGTTCCTGGTTCAGTCCCTGGTTGAGTCTTGGTTTAGTCCTGGTTTAGTTCCTGGTTCAGTCCCTGGTTGAGTCTTGGTTTAGTCCCTGGTTCAGTCCTGGTTCAGTCCTGGTTTAAACCTGGTTTTTGTTCCTGGTTTAGTCCCTGGTTCAGTCCCTGGTTGAGTCTTGGTTTAGTCCTGGTTTAGTTCCTGGTTTAGTCCCTGGTTTAGTCCCTGGTTCAGTCCCTGGTTGAGTCTTGGTTGAGTCTTGGTTTAGTCCTGGTTTAGTTCCTGGTTTAGTACCTGGTTCAGTCCCTGGTTGAGTCTTGGTTTAGTCCTGGTTTAGTTCCTGGTTTAGTTCCTGGTTTAGTCCCTGGTTCAGTCCCTGGCTGAGTCTTGGTTTAGCCCTGGTTAGTTCCTGGTTTAGTCCTGGTTCAGTCCCTGGTTGAGTCTTGGTTTAGGTTTAGTTCCTGGTTAGTCCCTGGTCAGCCCTGGTTCAGTCCTGGTTTAAACCTGGTTTAGTTCCTGGTTTAGCCCCTGGTTCAGTCCCTGATTTAGTCAGTACTACCCCTATACTACAATACCTCTGCAACTACACTGATTAACACTGATACTAGTACTGATGATACTACTGTTACTAATACTTTTAAACTGCACTACTACTACTACTACTACTACTAGTACTACCTCTACTGCTTCTCTCACTGCTCCTCCTGTCATTACTCCCAGTGCCGTCCCGTGCTCCTCCTGTCAGGGCGCTCTGTTGCTCCGGGCTCCTGGTGACCTTTGACCCCTCCCCGTGTGCACCTTTGTGTATGTTTACTTTGGAGCGCTGCGTAGACCAGGTTTAGCCCCGAGCCAGGACTTGAACCCGGATCTGGGGGGGATTTGTCAGTATAGTGTGATGAATCAGAGGATGAAGAGGGAGGAAGGGAGGGACGGAGAGGAGGAGAAGAGGGAGAGAGAGTTTCTTATACATGTCATGGAAGACTGATACTGATGTGAGCAGGAGATGAAAGAAAGGATAGAGGGGGGAAGAGAGGGGTTGAGAAAGGGAGAAATAGGGGAGTGAGAGGAGAGAGGGGGGATGAGAAAAAAGAGAAACATTAGGGGAGAGAGAAAAGGTGGAGGTTGAGAGTGGGGAGAACAAGGAGAGAGAAGGGAGAGAGAGGAGAGGGGGGAAATGAGGGGAAGAGGAACATAGAGGGATACAGAGAACAAAAATAAGGAGGGAGAATGGAAACAAGAGTGAGGAGAGATGGGGGGGTGATGGAGGAAAGAGAAGAGAAAGATGAGGAAATGGGGAGAAGAAAGAGGGAGAGAGAGTGAGCGTAGAAAGAGGGAGAGGAGAGAGAGAGGAGAGAGTGAGAAGAAGAGAGAGGAGAGAGAGAGAGAGAGGGAGAGAAGAGAGAGAGGAGAGAGAGAGAGAGAGAAGAGAGAGGGAGAGAAGAGAGAGAGAGAGAGAGGGAGTGAGTGAGAGGAGAAAGAGTCTCGTGGGAATCCTGTATGACACGTTTGTTTACAGAAGTCTGTCATCTCACAACAGAACCAAACCAGCAAGAAACACTTTTACATGACAAGAGGGATTACTGCACATGTCAGTCAGGAGGACGAGTAGTAGTAGTAGTATTTGTAATTATTATTATTACTACTACTATAGTAATGTTTTACACCTGGGGTAGACTGACAGAAACTGAGGCTGCCAATCTGCACCATCAACCCTTCCAACTACCACCAACACTCGCCGAGAGTTGGTGGGAATCGGGAATCGATCCTCCGACCTTTGGATTGGTAGTACTAGTAGTAGTAGTAGTAGTGCTAGTAGTAGTGTGCTACTGTGCTACTGAAGGAGAGTGTTTATCCTGTCTCCTCTTGTCAGTGAGGAGGTTGTGGGTTAAACTCCTGATCTCTCTGAGTGGAGTTTTTGAGTATTCTCCTTAGAAATTCATTTTACCATCTGCTCCAATAGCATCCCTCACTCTCATTTAATAACCACACACACACACACACACACACACACACACACACACACACACACACACACACACACACACACACACAACATGCATACACACACACACACACACACACACACACACACACACACACACACACACACACTCACTCACGCTCCTCATGCATCGTGGGAAAGTCTCTCGCCCCAGGCCCTCTCCCCCCACCCCCCTCTCTCTCCTCCGCGCTGCCTCTCTCTCTCTCTCTCATTCTGGAGTAAATGTATTCACTTTTGTCACTTAATAGAATTTTTCCGTTTCACTTTTGCGCTCCTCCTGAGGCTCGAGTGTGTGTGTGTGTGTGTGTGTGTGTGTGTGTGTGTGTGTGTGTGCGCACACGCGGGTTTAGACATCTCTGTGAGGACTCTCTGACAGGATTATTAATGGGGCTAATGAAACCTAGTTTAGACGTAGTTCAGACTTGGTTTAGAGCTGGTTTCAAACCTGATGTAGAACTGATTTAAACCTGTGTGTACCTTGTGTTCTTACAGTTTTAAAAAGTTACTACAATCGCATCCGAGCCTGTGTTGCCAGAGCCTTAACCTGCAGATAGAGAATACATACGAGTATTTCTCATTCACAATATATGAACAGGCCTCATGTGAAAGCTCAGAACCCCTAGAATTCACTGAGGTGCAGACGCTGCACTAGCACTGATTCATGATTGGCTGCAGGTGCTGGTCAGCCCAAATTAGAGACCGCAGACTAAATCCTCACTTACACCTGGCTAAACCCTGGTTTAAACCAAGGACCCTGGCATTATAGACAGGCATTACATTAGCCTCGTTTTCAGTTTGGTGCAGCTTCCTCCAGCTGAGTTGTGAGTTCAGAGATCATCTTCTTACCATCTCGACTTCTCTCTTGTCCAATCATCTTGTTTCCTTCTTTCTTCCTTCCTTTCCTTCAGAGCCTATAATAGCACCCTCAGGGTTGAAACGGGACGTAACAGTTCATTTAAGACAGTGGAGACACTTTAGGACCATCGATCTGCTCCAAAGTGAACCAGTTCAAACAAGCCTCTGTTTGGTCTAGCCCTGATTTTGGCGTGGCTGGGCCTGGGTTTGAGTCAGTAAACTGTTTTTTCTAAAGTGTTTTCAATAACCTTCTTTGGTTCTGGACTATAAATATCGGAGTGAGTGACATTAATTTGCTCCTGTTGTCGGACCCTTTCTTCTCCTCGCCTCAGTCTAATGTCTGATGTTATTTCTGTTTACGGCATGGGGAGGGGGCGAGCTACTTCCTGACAACTCTTTGAGATACAGTGGTTTTGATGCAAAGACAATTTTCAACCACAATGAAGACATGCCAGTTTAGATAAAGAAACGCTGTGGTTATGTTCAATTAGAATGCAAGCTGTAGGACTGGATTAGGTCGGGTTTAGCGCTGCTTTAGTCCTGGTTTAGTCCTGCCTTGGTCCTGGTTCAACCCTGTCTTAGTCTTAGTTTAGTTCTGATTTAGTCCCGTTTCAAGCCTGCCCTAGTTCTGGTTTAGCTCTGGTTTAGTCCTGGTTAAACGTTGCCTTAGTCCTGGTTTAGTCTTAATTTAGTCCGGGTCTGGTCCTAGTTTAGTCCTGCTTTAGTCCTGGTTTAGTTCTGGTTTAGTGCTAGTTTAGTGCTAGTTTAGTCCTGGTTTAATCCTGGTTTAATCCTGGTTAAGTTCTGGTTTAGTGCTAGTTTAGTCCTGGTTTAGTCTTCCCTTAGTCTTGGTTAAGACCTAGTTTAGTCCTGGTTTAGTCCTGCTTTAGTCCTCCCTTAGTCCTTGTTAAGACCTTGTTTAGTCCTGGTTTAGTCCTCCCTTAGTCCTGCTTAAGACCTAGTTTAGTCCTAGTTTAGTCCTGGTTTTGTGCTGCTTTAGTCCTGCTTTAGTCCTGCTTTAGTCCTCCCTTAGTCCTAGTTAAGACCTAGTTTAGTACCGGTTTAGTCCTCCCTTAGTCCTGGTTAAGACCTAGTTTAGTCCTGGTTAAGACCTAGTTTAGTCCTGGTTTAGTCCTCCCTTAGTCCTGGTTAAGACCTAGTTTAGTCCTGGTTTAGTCCTGATTTAGTCCTGGTTTAGTCCTGGTTTAGTCCTGGTTAAGACCTAGTTTAGTCCTGGTTTAGTCCTCCCTTAGTCCTGGTTAAGACCTAGATTAGTCCTGGTTTAGTCCGAGTGTCCTTGTATAATCCTGCTTTTGCATTATTTACACCATTTCTCCATTGACTTGGCTTCGACACTTCCTCCTTTTCGTCCAATCAAAATTCTTCTTCTCTCCTTCAAACCTCATCCATAATTCACTTATTATATATATATATATTTCTTTTATTTCTTCTTGCAGTAACCATCTCTCCATCTCTCCTCCTCTCCTCCACTCCTCTCTTCCTCCCTCTCTGCACATCCAAAGCGCATTTGTAACGTTTTGTTTTGGTTCAACCACGAGAAAAAGTCAATGTGAGGATCGCCCCGGGCCAAGTCCACCACAATCACTGAAATACCCCATGAATATTTGACCAGAGGAGATAGGGATGAGGGGGGAGTGGGAGAGGAGGAGGGAGGGAGGGAGGAAGGAAAGGAGGGAGGAGGAGAGGGATGGATGAGGAAGGAATGAGAGAGAGAGAAGCGGAGGAGACATAGGAGTCCACCACAGTCACTGAAATAACATGAATATTTAACCAGTGGAGAGAGGGATGAGGGGGGCAGAGAGGAAGAGGAGAAGGAATGAGGAAACAAGGAGGATGAGAGAAAAGGGGAGGAGAGGAGGAATGGAGGATGAGAGAGAATTGAGGGAAGGAGTGGAGGAGAGTCCAACACAATCACTGAAATACTCTATGAAAATTTGCCCGGTGGACAGAGGGATGAGGGGTACAGAGAGAGGAGGAGAAGAAAGAGAGAGCATAGGTGGAGAAAGGAAGGAATGGGAGGAGTGTGGGAGGAGGGATGAGGAGGATGAAGAGGAGAGATGAGAGGGAGGAGGTGAAGGAGAGGTAGGGGAAAGACAGGGGGACATGGAGAAAGGAGGAGAAGGAAGGGGAGAGTGCGAGGACGATGAGGACATAAGGAGAGGAGAGAGAGAAGAAAGAGGAGTGGGTAGGGAGAGAGACAAGAGAGGAAAGAAGAGAAGTAGACCGGGAATGGAGAGAGAGAGAAAGAGAAAAAGAATGAGAGAGACAAGAGAATAACCAAATAACAGGGGGAAGGAAGAGCGAGGGAGTATAAGAGAGCGAAATAGGAGGGAGAAAGGGAGAGAAGAATAAGAGGCAGAAATGGAGGGATGGAAAAGGGAACTCTCCTCTCTACTTTCTCCACTTCATCTCTCTTCCTTCCTAGCCCCCATGTCTCCTCTCTCCTTCCTTGTCCCCTATGTCTCCTTCTTTGCTCCCTTTCATGTCTCCACCCTACCTTCCTTGTACCCTACGTCTCCTCTCTCCTTGCTGCCTTTCATATATCCTTCCCCCCTTCCTTGGCCCCTAGGTCTCATCACTCCTTCCTTACACCTAATGTTCCCTCTCTCCTTCCTTGCACCCTAGGACCCCTCTCTCCTTGCTCCCTCTCATGTCTCCTGCCTCCATCCTTGTACCCTACGTCCCCTACCTCTTGCTCCCTTATCTCCTCCCTCCTTCCTTGTACCCTAAACCTCCTCCTTCCTTGCTCCCTTATTTGTCTCCTCTCCTTCCTTATTCCCAGTGACTCCTTCCTCCTTCCTTGTACCCTACGTCCCCTCTCTCCTCGCTCCCTCTCACATCTCCTGCCTCCTTCCATGTACCCTACGTCCCCTCCCTGCTCGCTCCCTCCCATGTCTCCTCCGTCCTCGTTTCCTTGGCCCTGTGTATTTTAATTAATTGCGTCCTAATTGAATTCGTGCCGCTGTAATGAGATGTTAAAAACCGAATAAAGATTGACACAGAACCGGTCTAATCTACCCTGCCCTCACGAAAGGACTACGGCAAGAGCAAATGGACATACCGCCTGTCAAACTCAAAATACCACAGTGGTAGAGTGGTTATCCTGTCTTCTCCCCTGAGTATGGAAGTTGCAGGTTAGACTCCTCTTTGCATCATCCGTTTTTTTTCAAACTCCGATGCATTATGTATGACTCCCACAATGCAATTCTTCTATAGTTTTCCACTATATGTAAAATACCTATCTCTTCCAGTGCATTTGAAGTGTGGCTAATCACGTGTATAACTTTGCCCTCTTTGGCGGCCATATTGGGGGCACGTCCCGGCAGAGCATGCATTTAAAAGCACCGTTTTAGCATGAGAAAGGTCAAGGCGTGACATTAAGTCCTCCTCTGGATTCTACAGTCGGCCAATTTCAAACAATGCAATACGCCACGTGCCTAAACGAGATTTTAAGATCAGTTTGAATCCTTGCGTTTATGCGGGATGGGCGGTATTTAAAAAGGTAGAAGTCTTGAGTAGGCAGGAAAAGCGATGATGGCAGTAAGCAGAAGTGACGAAAAGCAATGACAGTAGGACAGTTCGAATCCCTCTCTCTATACATCAGATCCATTGACCCACAGATTGGCACTGAGTTTCCAGCTCCCACAGATGAATGCTGCCATTGTGTCCTTGGGCAAGACACTTAACCCACCTCGTTCCCATTGTCTGCGTACACTGGTGTAATAATGTGTGTGAATGGGTGAGTGGTTCCTTGATGTAAAGTACTTTGAGAGTCTTGAAGGTGGAAAAGTGCCATAAAAAAATGTGACCATGTACCATAGTTTTTGGTGCTTTCTTATTTTTATCTCAATTAAAGGTGCATTATGTAACTTTTCGGATGCATGGTCTGCTTGTTTTCCTCATGGAGATGTTGCAGTATGACTTCGAACATGTCTATAAGTGTACACCACCAAGTTACCTGCAAGTGTTTGATCAGTGTATGAAGAGGGATAAATGAAGAAAGAAAGTTGAAAAGAGGGAGAGATGGAAGGATGGAAGAGGGGGAACAGGACAGAGCCTTTTCTGTGGAACAGCACCCTCTGCCTGTCAGATCCTCTCAGTCTTAAATGCAGTTTAAGACCAGACTGAAACCCCACCTCTTCTCCCTGGCATTTAATACTAGCAAGAGTTAGCAAGACTATTTTGATTTTCCTCTGTATCGTGTTATCTGTATTTTTTTTTTTTTTTTTTTTTTTTTGGCTTTTATATGAAGCACTTTGCTCAGCTGAAGTTGTTTTAAATGTGCTTTATAAATAAAATAAACTTGAAAACCTGAAACAATTACAAGACTATTACGAGACTACAAGCCTTCGTTAATAATTAAAGTTCAAATACAAAAGCTGATAATATATTTGATAGTACATTTTTGTGCCAAGATGAGTAAATCAGGAAGACAGGACTAGCTACACACTCATCTCATCCCATTTTCTACCTCCAGTTTAACCTTTCACTCACCTCTCTTCTTTCTTTTGTCTTTTCCAGACTTGCGCCCCCTCCCCGACGTGGCCATGACCGGTAACTGCACCCGTGAGTGCACTGAATTCGGCCACTCGGACTCGTGCTGGATGCCCGGTCAGCCCTCCTCGCCCGGCCGCAAACCCCCGGTGCACTCCCACACCTTACCCAACCCCAAGACGGCTCCCAAGCTCTCCACGTTCGTGCCTTACCACTCGGACGCTGAGTCGGCGGGAACGCTGGTCGCCAACGGGAGCCCCAAGCCCGCCAAAGAGGAGAGGAACGCCGCGGCAACCATCGAGAGGGGAACGAAGATGACCAACATGAGGTTCATGACGCCCTACAACAGTGCCTACACGACCAGCGCGGGGTCAGAGGTCAACGCCAAGGAGTGCGGAATGGACAACGTGCCATCGGGCCAGGAGTATCACTCAAGTTCCACCGCAGCGGGACAGACAGCAGCCAAAAGGGAGATCTATCTGTAGTGAAAGAAAGGCCAAAATCAGCCCTAAGTGTAGTGTACATGTGTTAGTGCGCCCCCTACAGAGAGACCAGGGGACTGCGGGGTGAACTGGAGGTGTACAAGGACATTTGGGTGTCACTTTAAGTCCATACTCAGAGTTTTGAAGCACTTTTGACTGGGCTAAAACAGGACTGAATCTTGGAATCTGCAGCCAAAATATCTTAGCTGACTGTCTTAAAAATGTGAAAAAACAGAACTAGTTCATTTTAAATGGTTTGCAGTGGTCCAAAGTTATTCCTCACTTACCTTAGGCGTTCTGAACATCCTAATTATTCACCATGATGGGTTTATAAGCGCTTTTTTACAAATTTCAGAGACCACAGCCTATTTTTGCCGTAATTCTAACAACAGCTAGCATGCTGACTGTACACTTCCCGATTTTTGGACAATAAACATCATATAATTTGACAGTATACAGCAGACTTATCTTGACTTTAACAGCTGCTTACACAATATGTCTGTAGCGGGCAAGACACATTTTATTCAAATATATGGGGAAAAAAAAGAGAAAAACATCAGGTACAGGACCATAAAAGGCATTGTTTTGTTTGTAATAAAAAGAGAGGGAACTACATAGATCATGATCCTTTGCTCCATTTTAGTGCAAACATTAAGACATAACTGTTATAAAGCACCTTTATATGTTAATTCTTTGAAATATGGCGGCAATCTTTCACAACACAGGTTTGTCAAGGCATTTTAAAAGGAACAATTCTATTAGCCTCTCCAAAATATCACATCAGTGTTTCATCCCTATTTGGTCGTAGCTGTACTTAACAGTCCTAACAGCTGAACAAGCACTAGCAATTAAAATGGTTAACGTCTCACAATGCGCATACAAAATACTAAAATCTTATGCAGCCATGACAACTAACAAAAATAATACCAGTTGTGGCGTAGTTCAAAATAAGCCCTTACTTAGAACTAAATCTGGACCAAACCAGGACTAACACAGAACTAAACCAAGTCTAAACCCATGGACCAAGCCACAGAAACTCATCCACTGAATATCGACATTTTCAAGCATTTTTATATATGTTAGCAATGTTTTTTTTAAGCTTTCTTTCTATTTATGACAGATGACTAAGGCCTGCTTTGGATCAGGCCAAGCTGCTAATTAATATTAATTCAATATATGTTTTACTTACTAATCTCTTGTTTATATTTCATAATACTTCAACAATCTTAATTAGACGTCAGGTTTACAACATGAGAACAACATGAGAACAACAATCCCAAGGTTCAACTAAGTCTAAACCAGGTCTAAACCATATTTGGACTAAATAAACCCAGAAATAAACCAGAACTAACACTGCTCTAAACTGAGATCGATTAAGCTCAAACAAGACCATAGCCTAACGTAGCTGTGCAAATCCCAAGTTTATCGTCAAAGTAGGACTAGTCCAGGAATCAGTCAGGATTAACCCAGGCCTTATGACTAAACCAGGATTATAACCAGACTTGAGATGGACTAAACCAGTTAACTCTGCAGTCTCCGGTCTCCCCCTCCCTCACTGCCGCCCCTCTGTGCCTATATTATCCTGCCCACATTTTATAGATCCATGCTTCTCCAATCCTACTTCCTTTTAGAAAACCAATCAAATGTAAGAAAAAAAAAAAAAAAAAAAAGATTCACCACAAACTGACGCAGCGGACTATAACTGCTCTCTACTCCCCCTGCTGGAAGAATGTAAACTACCGTGGCACTATTTAGATTTTATGTGCTTTGCTTTAGGTAAAAAAAATGTCACTTTGAAACTTTTCCAAACGGACTATTTCTCCAATATTTGAAGGAGATATTGTAAAAGAAAAAAAAAAAAATAGTTAGCGTAGTCATATCTATTCTCTGGATTTTTTTTTTTTTTTATTTGATTTTTTTTTTTTTTTTTTTTCGGGAGGGGAAACGGACTAGATATTTTGTTGTTTTTTTTGACATTTTTTTGCAATGTACAAAGCTGTATATAACTTATTATCAACTCAAGACGGCAACATTTTGGAGAGATTCGGCGGACTCCATTTTTTCGCATGTACAGTTCAATCGGAGGAGGATTTTAATTTTATTTGTTTTATTTTTGCTGATTTTTGTTTGAAATGCCGTCCAAACTTGCAGGAAAAATGGCGCCTCACCGACGTTGCCCAAACTTTTACCTATAGACTATTTATTGTTGAACTGTTTCGGTCAAATCTAGGGTTTTGATGCATCGGAGTTTTGGCAGTCGAGTTGTTGTGAGTAGAGACACATAAAGGAAGCTGGTTTCTGATGCTGGGATGAAAAATCAATCTACCACAATCCAAGATGGCGGACCAGATTAAGATTATAATTTTTATAAAGCAAATGAATATAGCACCTTAACACATTTATCATTCTGAATTCCATACTGAAACCTAACTCAAAGTTTCACTCTGAATAAAACTGTAAGTGACTAAAGTTGTGTAAGATGTCGATAGCCATATGAAGCTAACGCTGCTAATGATACATTGCAGATGGTCTGAAAACTCAAGAATAAATACAAAATTGATACAAGCAACGCATTTTCTGGAGTCTGTGGTCAACACGAGCGTTCATGGTCCTGTTTAGGTGTTTGATTTTCAACAGAAAGTGAGAGTGACTAATTGAAAAACTGCTGGCTAATGCTAGCTAGTGTACGACTGCAATGCTATTTGAGAGGGACTTGTTTAACAATCCAAAGGGCTCATCTGTTGTAGTTCCAGCTAAGTCAGTTCCTTATTAAAGTCTAACTTGAGTAACAGAGCTTCAGACAGACCAGTGCCTATAGTTAGCATCATACCTCCAGGGAATGTTGATGACATCACTTGAAAGGTGTCAGTATGCTAGCTGGCTTGCTGCGTGCTATCTTACTGCACATGACACAATGCATAAACATCTTAGTGACACTTTATGACTCAGTTCAGACATTCACTCATTCACCAAATGGTAGTCAGCTCCATGAATGAACTTTTAGTTGTGCCCCTGAGCAAGACACTTTGTCACATTGTTAGTGTGACAGTGCGATAGCCGGTAGTTTGAACAGATTGGATGAAAGGGGGTAAAGTGTCTTGCTCAAGGACACATTCACATACATTATATTGATGGAGTTGTTAAGTATGATGTCACTTCCTGGTCCATCAGCTGATTGAAGATGATAAACATGAACACACGACGATTTTTTCTTTTTTTTTAGCAACAATATATCTCACGTTAAAAAGAGATTGCAGTCGTTTGAAGCTAACAAGGTTATAAGCATGGATCTATGGTTATAACTGTGACAGGAGGTATACGATGGAGGGGGAGGTAAGAAGCTAGGATAGGCTAGCGTTAGCGGTGACCGGCAGCTAGTGAGATATATACACTTGTAATCTTATGTTATGCCAGGATATTAGTACATTATTTATATTTGATAAAACTTGTGGTTAAACATACACTTTTGAATGGTAAAACAAGAGACTCTTGTTTGATGATTAAGATGTAAAGTTTCAGGTTGGACCCGGAAGTGACATCATCACTGAGCAACTCTATAGGCTTCAGCTTCGTAGTAATCGGCGACATTTTGAGGACTTTTCCCCATTCAAAAATGTTGATTACTATGGCAACAGTGATTAAATATTTCTACCAAATCCATTTCAAGGTAACATTATTCACCATTTTGTGTTACCCAACATTTCGAAAATACTTAAAATGTGTATATTCTAACATTTTGGCGCCATTATCTTCTACCACTAGACACTTTATGAAACAACAATCTAGATTTTTGAGTGTAAAACTTGCCTTGTCTGGTCCATCCCGGCAGCAGAGCCAGCGTCCCCCAGAGTTGAGCCAAAGTAGAGCAGACAGAGCGGTTCTCCTTGTGTCAGTAGTAGACTTTATATATGTACACGTCCTATATCACACAGTTAGAGCGCCATTTTCAACCTTTTATTTCTCCTTGATTGGAATTCCTAAAGTGTTGTGCTCAAGATCTAGTGAATTTTCAAGGAATTGCAGGACGTGGCTACTTGTATATGGAGATTTGTGTTAAGAATAAATAGTATTGCTTCTACTGGGTTTCTTGGAAGAACCAAAAAGAAGCTAGACAATATATTTTTACAATAGAAAACATTGGGGTACAAAGTAAACACATGACATTTTAACCTAAATTGTATGGAATTTATATTTTAATATGTATGTTAAAGCCTTTTTACTCTCTTAAAAATGTGAAAAACAGAGCCAGTTCATTTTAAACTGTTTGCAGTAGTCCAAAGTTATTCTTCACTTACCTTAGGCCTGTGCAATCAGAGCATCCTAATTATTCACCATGATGAGTTTATAAGCACTTTCCCAAAAGTTCCAAAGACAGAAACTGGCATGCTAACATGGACTTCCTGATTCTCAGAAGATAAAACTCTTCATAATTAGATGCAGACAGTACACAGAAGACTTATTTCGACCTTAAGAGCTGTTTATACCGTATATATGGTCTGTGGAAAGACACATTTTGCTCAAATACAAAATCAGTCCAGGATTTTACCAATTTTAAAATGTGGGCTTATTAAAAACCAAAAAAAAACAAACAAACATGGAGCACGTGCATATAATATCCACATACAAGTAGCCAAAATGAGGATTCTTTCTTTAAGTTTTGGTACACTTTTTGTTTTAATTTCCTCACTTGTTTTAATTAGACCTTTTACTCACTCAAACCACTTCCTGTTTAGAAGATGGACTGAAATGTCATTCTGTGTTTTGATTGGCCGAAAACAGCTGTCAATCAAATCATATTGCGTGTATTCCCTTTAGAGTTTGGCTTGAAACATGAGGGGGCGTTCTGAGTTCTGATTGATCCAAACAGCTGTCAATCAAAAATGAGTCAATCATACCATTGTCAAACTGCAGGTGTCGCTGTAGAGCTGTGTTCTCAGTCCACTGCATAAACAGGAGCTGGTTTAGATGTAGAAAATGATGGAAACTATTTATTGAGTTGTGCTTCTTTGTGTACAAACACTGTACCCTTTTGCAATCGCTGTAAAGTTGATTTATGATTGATACAAAATAAACTGCATATTCAGTAATTATGAGAGTCCATTTTTTTTTTTTTTTTTTTTTTTTTTTTTTTCTTATTTGGTAAACACCCCTTATTTTATCATACACAACCCGCCCTGACCCGCACCCGCAATCACTAAATACACTGTAGAAATATGTCAATAAAAGCAGCTTTATTTTTGCGAAAAACATGCCTGAAAACAGACATAAGTTTTCTGCAGTTTTCTTTCAAGACGAAGTAATACTTTATCTTCCAAATGCTTTCTTTTTGGCTCCATTTACTGTGGCAAATGGTTGTACCTGGCGTGTATGGGTGATGTGCAATGCAGCTCAAAGGGGGCGTGCCCTGGTGGCGTCAGGTTATGGGTTAATTGCACTAGTTACATGCTTACGTAAACTTCATTATCAAACATAATCAAATGTAGGCCTCTGTATAGCATCTACATATTTTATTTTCGAGCTCACCCAAACCCAACCCACCGACAATGCCAAGTAGTGCTCCTTGTGCACTACGTGACTGCTCTGATGAGCTAGAGTGGGCCGAAGCTAAAGATTAAAAATCAGTTTTTAAAACATCCCAATGGATTTTGAGTTGAGAAAAAGTTTATGATGTAAGAAAAGGTCAAAATTGCTACAAAACGCGACCTTGTGACAGCTGCAGGTGCCCGGTCAGCCGAACACGAGCAGTCTGTGTTTACGCTCTCTGGAGGCAGGAGGGCAGTGGCTTCAATACCAGAGGCAAGGCCCAATACTAAGCAGTACAGGCAAACGCTTGGGACCTCCTGTTCGCTACGGGTCCCCAGGCAGGAGATAGTCCTTTGGTCGATGCTGACTCTTTACAGAACTAGAAAAAAGAAAATCAACTCAGAATTGATGGAGTAAATCTGATCTGATCATATTTTTTCCACTGTAACAGCTTTTTATCCACTACAATCCAAAACACTGTTCAAACACACACTGAGATATAATAATAGTCCACATCTCCAGTGGTTCTAGCTCCACATCATCCTCCATCTTGTTCAAACCCTCCTCCGCTCCTGCTGCGTCTGGAGTTCAGCAGAGAGCTTCGTTAGCTAGCTTCCACCTCGTTAGCATCTCAGTGGGGCTCCGACCGTTAGCATGTCTACGTTTAGTCCAGCGCTTATTAAACGGATCACCTGTAAGGTTTGTGTCCACTCACAGCCACCATACCCCAGGAAGTCCCTAATTATAACTACTCTGGTCTAAATATGTGTGAGGAAAACCTGGAGAGGAGGATGGAGGAATGGACTTGAGTGAGAGTAGGGATTTAGGGAATGAAGCAAAATTTAAAACACTTTTTTTGGTCAACCAAAATGCAAATGAGGTAACTAAAGAGGAGCAATACTCTTCTATTGGATGTTAACTGCTAACACAACATATTAGGATCACTTTGCTAACTTTTATTGTTTTGAAAAGGTAAATATCTGCTCTGAGTTCCCCCTTCCCTTGCTCCCCACACTGAGTCACTCAGGAGAGCTCGACAGTTTAAGGGGCTGTATCTGACTTACTGTTATCAAAGAGTCAGAAAAGAAGAAACTTTCAGCCACAGTGTCGTATTCCTAACGTCCACAATAGCCGCTTTAAGATGATCTTCATTATGGACGAGAAAGCTAATTTTAAAGGTGCAGTATGTAACATTTTAAATTTCACACATTACCCGTGGCCTCAGCTAAGTTGTAAACATGTTCAAATCAAATATAACTCACATAATTTGATGTTTTGGTTCTAGACGATTATCCAATCAGAAAGTGAAATGAGCCTCACACGCGTCTCACATTTGGGTTGCCAGTTTCAATCCTGAAATCCAGTTGGTTTAAATCTAAAAGGACTCTCTCAGAACTGAATCGTTGCTACCTAAACCCCAGCACCTGCATTATAGTACTTTTTTATACCAGTAAAAGTGCTGGCTACATAACTTACCTTTAACATTATGTAGATGTGTTTTTGCTGTGGCTGTGTGCAGTGGAGTGTGGCTCTGCACTCCCCAATATTTTACTTATATAAATGATCCAGTCCACTATTTGTGGATTTCCCATATGGATGCATATTCCTTATGCAAACTGCTTTGATAAAATTGCCTCCTGCCCCCTGCCTCCTGCCCCCTGCCTCTGCCCCCTGTCTCCTGCCCCCTGCCTCCTGCCTCCTGCCCCGTGCCTCCTGCCACCTGCCTCCTCCCCCCCCTGCCTCCTGCCCGCTACCTCTTGTCTCCTGCCTTCTGTCTCCTGCCTCTTACCTCCTGCCTCTTACCTCCTGCCTCCTGCCTCCTGCCCTGTGTGCTTCAGTCTCACCCTGCAGCAGGAGCCTCATTGCGGTGAAACCAAGTCTGGACTCACTAAACAAACTTAGGGCTCACTGAATTTGTAAATGTCACGACAGATTCTCCAAAATACCACTGCAGTTTACAGTGTAAAAGGTGAGGACACACTCTAATGCCTTTATACATAAGAGGGGTATATGGCTTTGGCCATACCGGCTTATAAAGCCTGATCTCATCAGATCTCAGAAGCTAAGCAAGTCCGGGCCTGGTTAGTACTTGGACGGGAGACTGCTGGGAATATCAGGTGCTACCATGAGGAACCAATGAAAGAAAAAAAAAAACTGTCATTGTGTCCTTAGGCAAGACACACCCACATTGCCTAGTGTGAATGTGGTGTGTGAGTGTCGGTGGTGGTGGGAGGGGCCCGATGGGGCAGGTTGGCAGCTTTGCTTCTGTCAGTCTGCCCCAGGGCAGCTTTGGTTACAATAGAATCTTACCACCGCCGAGTGTGGAGTGAATGAATAATGCTCTGTGAAGCTCTTGAGGCGTCTTAAAAGCCGCTATATAAATCCAGTGCATTAGAGGCAGAGGTGTAGAGTAGCCAAACAAGTACAAAGTAGTGGTCTAAGAAATTGTAAGAGTACAAAAGGTTCTTGGGAAACTACTACTCAAATAAGAGTAACTGTCTGAACGTAACATCTGGTGTAATTTGAGTAATTTACTATACTTGAGTAAATGTAAATGAATACAGCCCACCTCTGGTTAAAGGTGCACTTATATCATACTTCCTGGGGGAGTGTACTACCTACTCATGGACATGTTATTGCTTTGCCTAGAATACTACAGTACAAACATATCTATCGTGGTGGAGACAAGTAGTTGAACCATAAAGCCCAGTCACATGTCACATCTGTGGAGAGGTAACACTGCTCAGAATAAGAACGTTTTTCAAAGTTATTCCTGAACAATAAAAAGTCCTTTAATTTAATACACACAAGACAGATGTGTATAATGCCATACGGTGGAACATTTCAGTGAGTGAGTGGAATGTACATGTTCTCCCTGTGTTACTATGGCAGAGTGGTTATCCTGTCTCCAGCCTCTCACCAGGAGGTTGTGGGTTAGACTCCTGATCTCTGAGTGGAGTTGATGTATTTCCTCTCCTCTCTCATATACTCTGGTTGCTTGGCATTCCATCCATCTTGCGTTGTCTGAAATTTCGCCCGCGTCGCTCGCCCAGCTGATGGATTACTCCATCCCTCTCCCTCTCTCCCTACCTCTCTCTCTCTCTCTCCCTCTTTCCCTCCCTCTCTATTCTTTAGCCCTCTTTCCCTCCCCTCTCTCTCTCTCGCTTTCTCCCTCTCCCTCCCTTTTCTCTTCCACAATTAAATCCTGTTTTCTTCCCCCTTTTCGTCCTCCTCCTCATCCTCTTCTCTCTCCCTCCCTTTCACCTTCTCTCTCTCATCCCTCTTTCTCTCATCCCTCTCTCTTCTCCCTCTTTCCATCCCTCTCGCCTCTTTCTCCCCTCTCTCTCTCTCTTTCTCTTTCTTTCTCCCGCCCCCCACTCTCTCCCACTATTGTATCCTGTTTTCTCCCCCTCTTTCCTCCTTCTTCCTCATCTCCTTCTCCCCCTCTCTCTCTCCATCCCCCCTCTCTTTCTGCCTCTCTTCCTTCCCCTTTTCATCCCTCTCTCTTCCCCTCTTTCACTCCCCTCTCTCTCTTTTTACCTCTCCCTCAATCCTCTCAATCCTCTCTACTGTATCCTATTTTCTGTCTCTTTCCTTTCTTTTTCCTCATCTCCTTCTTCTCCCGTCCTGTCTCCCACCCTCTCTCTCTCTCTCCTTTCTGTCCTTCCATCTCTTTCTTCACCTCTTTTCATCCATCTCTCCTCTCTCTCCCCGCGCTTTCTTCCTCTCCCTGTCTCACTTTGTCTCTCTCCCTCCCTCCTCCCTTCTACTACTGTATCCTTCCTATTTTTCCCATCTCCTTCTCTCCCCCTTCCTCTCTTCCCCTCTCCCTCCCCTCCACCCCCTCCTCTCTCTCTCTCCATCCCCCTCCTCTCTTCTCCCTCTCTCCCTGTCCTCTGGTGTGGTCGGGTGCCGCTCCTGTCGACAGGCGCTCCGTGACAGGCGTCTTTCTGACAGATTCGCTGAGCCAGGCCTGCGCAGAATCAGCCGCTGTGATCACACTGTTTGCAGCAGAGGTGATGGATGTGAGACGAGGGACACGCTAACCAAAAGACTAACCAAAAGACTAACCAAAAGACTAACCAAAAGACTAACCAAAAGACTCGCCAAAAGACTAACCAAAAGACTAACCAAAAGAGCGTCCAAAAACACTGAGCAACAGACTAACTAAAACACAAACCAAAAGACTCGCCAAAAGACTAACCACAAAAGACTAACCAAAAGACTCGCCAAAAGACTAACCAAAAAGACTCGCCAAAAGAGCGTTCCAAAAACACTGAGCAACAGACTGATTAAAACACTAACCAAGAGACTGACCAAGATACTAACTAAAAGACTGACCAGGAGACTACCAAAAGACTAAACGAAAGACCAACCAAAAGTCAGACCAAGAGACTAACCAAGAGACTGATCTAGAAACTGACCAAAACACTAACCAAGAGATTGACCAAGATACCAACTAAAAGACTGACCAGGAGACTGACCAAGAGACTAACCAAAGGTCAGACCAAGAGACTAACCAGAAGACTGTTCGAGAAACTGACCAAGAGACTAACCAAGAGACTGACCAAGAGACTAACCAAAACACTGACCAAAAGACAAACCAAAACACTAACCAAGAGATTGACCAAGACACCAACCAAACGACTGACCAAAAGATCAAGAGACTAAACAAAAGACCAAGCAAAACACTGATCCAAACACTAACCGAAATACAAACCAAGAGACTGACCAAAAAACTGACCAAAAAACTGACCAAAGGTGTTTAATGTGTCACACCAAAACATTACTTTCGTGTAGCATTCAGACAGATGATAATTTAAAGCAGAAATGTTGTTAAGTTATAGCTAACAGCTAGAGCTGTGACGGACATTTCATAAATATACATAACTCAATTCCGATACTAGGGAATAGACTTGATACTCAATACCGATTCTGATACCATAATGATACAAAAAAAATAAAATAAAATAAAAAAATACATCTCTCACTTCTTTATTTTTCTTTCCCCCTCCCCCCCTCTCTCTCTCCTCTCTTCCACTACTCTCTCTTCCTTATTTTTCTTTCCCCCTCTCTCCATCCTCTGTTCCGCTACTGTCCCCCTTATTTCTTCCTTTTTTTCTCTCTCTACCCCTACCCACTCTCCTTCCCTCCTTCTCTTAGGTCTTCCACTACTCTCTCTCCCTGACTACTCTTCCCCTCTCCCTCTGTCCCTCCTTCTCTCTCTCTTCCTCCCTCCATCTCTCCGTCTTCCTTCTGGCGTTTTGCTTGCTCAGTAAATAGTCCTGGACACTACTATAAGTTTGGCCCTGCTCTTTGACTCCAATTAACCCCAAGCAGCAGAACACAGCCTTATTGTGACCCACGCCACTCTGTGCACCTGGCAGGTCAAACTCAGGGCGGAGGGGGGGTCAAAGGTCAGAGGGCGAGCGGGAGGCCAGGGGACAGACGAAGGCTTTTGTTAGAGTCATTTAGAGATGAGAGAAAAACAGGGTTTGGCACCAGAACACATCCTCAGACTGTATAAAGCACTTTTCATCTTCTTGGTTTAACATTCAGACCTGTGAGTGTGTATGTGTATGTGTATGTGTGTGTGTGTGTGTGTGTGTATGTGTATGTGTGTGTGTGTGTGTGTGTGTGTTTATATGTGTGTGTGTGTTAATGTGTGTATGTGTGTGTGTGTGTATGTGTGTGTGTGTGTGTGTGTGTGTGTGTGTGTGTGTGTGTGCGCGTGAGAGTGAGAGATAAAGTGTGTGAGTGTGGAGAAAGAGTATATGTGTGTGGATGTACAGAGAGAGTGTGTGTGTGGTGTCAGAGAGACGTGAGTGAGATATGTGTGTGTGTGTGTGTATGTGTATGTGTGAGTGTGTGTGTGTGTATGTGTAGTGTGAGATAGAGTGTCAGTGAGTGTATGTGTGTGTGAGAGTGAGCGTGTATGTGTGTGTGTGCGTGTGTGTGTGTGATAGAGTGTGTGAGTCAGAGTGTGTGTGTGAGAGTGTGTGTGTGCGTCAGTGTGTGAGAGTGATATGTGTGTGTGTGTGTGAGTGTAGGTGTGTGTGTGTGTGTGTATGTGTGTGTGAGTGAGTGAGTGTGTGTGTGCGGGTGTGTGTGTGTGTGTGTGTGAGCGCGCGCCTGAGAGAGAGAGACAAAGCGAGAGGGAGAAAGAGACAGGGATGCACAGAGAGAGTGACACAGGGAGTCAGAGAGACTGAGAGAGAGAGTGAGACAGACACAGATAGAGAAAGAGTGAGAGAGTCAGAGAAAGTGAGAGAGAGAGACAGAGAGTCAGAGAGAGTGAGAGAGAGAGACAGACAGAGTCAGGGAGCGTGAGGGAGGAACAGAGAGAATCAGAGAGAGTGAGACAGACACTGAGATAGAAAGAGTGAGAGAGTCAGAGAAAGTGAGAGAGAGAGACAGAGTCAGAGAGAGTGAGAGAGAGAGAGTAAGAGTGCGAGCGAGAAAGAGACAGATAGAGTCACAGAGTAAGAGAGAGAGAGACAGATATACATATATATAGAGGTAGAGAGACAGACAATCAGAGAGAGAAATGGAGTGAGAGGGGGAGAGAGAGAGGCAGGAATGCACAGAGATAGTGGGACAGAGAGAAAGTGAGAGAGAGCCATATAGAGATAGAGAGAGAGAAGAGAGTGTAGAGAGAACAGTGAGACGGACAGAGAGAGAGTGAGAAACAGGAAGACAGAGAGCGAGAAAGAGAGGGACAGAGAGAGGGGGACAGTGAGAGAGTCAGAGAGAGAGAAACAGGAAGACAGAGAGAGACAGCGATGGAGACAGTGCGACAGAGAGACAGAAGTAGAAAAAGACAGAGAGACAAAACAGAGAAAGACAGACATAGATAGAAAGAAAAGTACAAGAGAGAGATAAAGAGAAGGAGACAGAAATAGAGACAGAGTGAGACAGAGAGAGAGAAAGACAGACACATAGAGAGACAGAAGGACAAAGAGAGAGAGACAGAGATAGAGAGATGGAGAGAAACAGAGAGAAAGAGAAACAAGCAAAGAGATAAACAGAGAGAGAAAGAGATATATTCTAGCTACATGAAATTACATCTAAAAGCCACAGTTAAGAAGAGAGAAACAGAGAGATAAAGAGTGAGAGACAGGGATAGAGAACTGAGAGAGAAATAGAGTGAGAGAGGCTGATATAGATAGAGACAAAGAGAAAGAGGCTGAGAGAGTCCTGCTCCTGTGGGACTGCCACTGTGCCCAAAATAAGTAAAAAAAAAAAAACTTTTGTCTAGTTCTGTACATGCTCCTCCATGTTTTTAAATTCATCTTTAACAGATCATTTCACTACTTAGACAATACTGCTTCACTCCTTAGTGCAGTAGCAGAGATCCAGTCCTGGCTCCCCCTGGTGGCTGCACTTTGAATTTAGAAAGTTTCAGACTCATTCACTCTTGTTGGCCAGTCTTCCATATATTCACAGAGTTTGTACGAGGTGAATTTCCACGACGAAAATACTAACAAGTGCAGTGATGGAGAGTGTCATAATACTACGGAATATCACATACATAATATTTAATACATCTCCTCTCTATAATACTATATTACCTGTACATACACAGTACCAGTGCAGCCCCCTCAGGCTTTTGGCCCCTTCTGCTTCCTGTCACTCCCGTTACACATCACCCCCACAAAATATATTTCTGTCTATTATTAATGTCTACAAATAAAGACGTTACTAAAGGAGCTGTACCTGGTTTTTACTGTTCGCTCTGCTGTACACTGCAATATTACCTATTAGTTTTGGGGCAACAGTAGCTATGGTGACAGTAGCTATGGTGATAGTAGCTCAGTTAGTAGGGTGTTTGTCCGCTGATCTGAAGGTTGGTGGTTCAAATCCGGCTCTCAACATAACATCATTCACTGACACTTAGTTTGGTGGTGCAATTCCAGCTCTCACAGTGACAGCATTCATGTCTCTGTCTCACTCTTTCTTTCTCTCTGTATGTCTCTATCTCGGTCTGACTTGCTCTCTCTGTCTCTCTCTGTCTCTCTGTCTCTCTCTCTCGCTGACTCTCTCCCTCTCTCTCTTTGTCTCTGTACGTGTATATCTCTGTCTCATTCTCTCTCCAATTCTATCTCTCTATTTAACTGTCTGTCTCCCTCTCTCACTGACTCTCTCTCCCTCTCTCTCTTTATCTCTTCTCCTCTCTTATCATCTGTCTCTCTCTCTGTCTCCCTCTCTTTCTTTAACTCTGTCTGTCTTCCTCTCTCTCTTTAACTCTCTTCTATCTCTATACGTCTATATCTCTGTCTGTGTCTCATTCTCTTTCCAATTATGACTCTCTGTCTCCCTGTCTCTCTCTTTAACTCTGTCTGTCTCCCTCTCTTGCTGACTCTCTCTCTCCCTCTCGCTTTATCCATTCATGTCTACATGTCTGCCTCGGTCTCATTCTCTTTCCGACTCTGTCTCCCTGCCTCTCTCTTTAACTCTCTCTGCATCCCTCTCTCACTAACTCTGTCTCTCCCTCTCTGTCTTTATCTATGTCTATATCTCTGTCTCTGTCTCTCTCTCTGTCTTCCTTTTTTTTGCTGACTCTCTCTCATCTCTCTCTTTATCTCTATATGCCTATATCTCTGTCTCTGTCTCATTCTCTCTCCGACTCTGTCTCTTTCTGTCTCGCTGTCTCTCTCTTTAACTCAGTCTGTCTCCCTTTTTCACTGACTCTCTCTCTTTATCTCTATATGCAATATCTCTGTCTCCGTTTCTCTCCAACTCTCTCTCTCTTTTTTTATCTCTCTGTCTTTTTTGTCTCTCTCTCACGCTCACGCTCTCCAACTCTCTCTGTCTTTCTGTCTGTCTCTCTCTCTGTCTTTCTCTCATTCTTTCTGACTCACCCTTTCTTTCTGTCTCCCTGTTTCTCTCGCTCCCCCCTCTCTGTCTCCTTGTCTTTCTCTGACTCTCTCTCTCCTCCTCTCTCTCTCTGTCTATGTCTCTATCTCTGTCTCTCTCACTCGCTATCTCTGGCTCCTTTATCCATCTTCTCTCTCTGTCCATCTCTCTGTGTATCTCCATGTCTCTGTCTCTCTCTATCGTTATCTCTCTCTCTCTCTCTGTTTCCCTGTTTCTCTCTCTGTCTCCTTGTTTTGCTCTCCCTGACTCTCTCCCCCTCTCTCTTTCTATCACTCAATGTTTCCCTCTCTCTCTCTGGCTCTCTCTGTCTCTCGCTGTCTCTCTGACTCTCTCTGTCTCTCGCTCTCTCTCTCTCTTTCTCTCCTCCTGTTTCTCTTTCTCTTCGCTCCCGGTGTGTGTACACTGATGTACGAATGTGTGAATGGGTTTCGATATTAGTTTTAGTATTGATTAGTATCTGATTTTATACTTTTTATACGATACTTTTGACGACCTTATTCCTTATACACTACACCCTCAGGCTTTTGCCCCTTTTACTTACCGTCACTCCCCGTAACACATCGCCCCACCCTTCCCCCACCTCGGAGACCCCCCTGCAACCCCAACCTACCCCCGCGCCTCCACGTGTGAATATTACCCACGATGCCTCAGGAGAGCAGCTGTCACGCGCGCTGACAGGCCCCGGCTCTTTCCAATGGCGGTGGGGATAAATATTTATGTTTTTTTTTTTCCTTTTTTTTTCAGGGCGTTCGCGCTGAATTAATGCCCGATTATTATGGCTCTATCTGCCGCTCCACGACTGAACGGTTTACACTTAGGCGCTGACAGGGAGGAGAGGGTGATGAAGACTGAGAGAGAGGGAAGGAAAAGAAGAGATACAGAAAGAAAGGAGGGGAGGGGAGAAAGATAGAGGGTTCTGCAAAAGCATGGTGACGTGTAGGGAATAGGGAATATGCAAATTAGGGTAGGTGAGTGTGATGTAATACATACGGGTATAAGGCAGTCAGCTGACATTTAGTCCTATAAACACCCCGCCTCCAAAAAAAAAGAAAAAAACATCAATTTTTTTCTGTTTATCCTGGTCGCGGGGGGGCAGCAGTCTAAGCAGGGACTCCCAGACTTCCCTCACCCCAGACACATCCTCCAACTCCTCCGGTGGGACCCCAAGGCGTTCCCAGGCCAGTCGAGAAACATAGTCCCTCCAGTTTGTCCTGGGTCTTCCTTGGAGGCATCCAGGCCAAAAAAAAAAAAAGGCATGCTTTCATTTTACTTTTTTTTGGCTCAAAAGTTACATACTGTAGCTGTAAAGTAAGGACTTACCGAGGTCTAAACCCAGGTTCAATTATGACTAAAGTGGAACTAAACCAGAATGAAAGCAGGACTCTTTTTTTTATGTGAATACAGCATTACAATTAAACCAGAACAAGGAAGTCTAAATCACAGACTGTATAAAGAAGTGGACTAAGTCAATATGACGTCACCCACAGCGTTGGAGTCCAGTCAAATGAAGCTCATCGAGGGCCAATTTAGAGCAGACTTCTGACTGGCCGGCACTCAATTCAAGATTTACAAGTCCTAAATCATGTTTAAAGTGGGACAAAAATTTGTTCTCAAATCAAAAGGGTGTCCACATCAAACCGAGTTCAAACCAGGACTAAACCATATCTGACCCAGGACTAAACCAGGTCTAAGCCCTCTCCCCTCTCTATCTTTTCGTACTACCTAAGACAATTAGTTCTCTCTCTAGAACTTAACCGGATATGAACCTGGACTAAACCAGGAGTCCTCAACTAAAGACTAAAGCCACACTCAAACCCATGATGTGGTCCACAGCTAAACAAGAACAAAGCCAACTATGAAACAGGACTAAATGAGGTCTAATCCAGGATTAACAAATACCTCAAAATGAAACAGATCAAAAGCATCAAAAGAGGTCTAAACCAGCACCAGGTCTAAAGTAGGTCTGAACCAGGTCTTAACCAGGTCTAAACCAAGACAAAAATGAAGCCTCTAAGCAAAAATGAATCCAAGTCCAAAACAGGACCAAACCAAACGTGAACCAGGACTACACCAGGTCTAACTTACCGCTTATCCACAATCAACCAAGGCTAAACCAGGACTAAACCAGGTCTGAACCAGGTCTGACCTAGGTCCAAAACCAGGTCTAAATGAGGATCAAAATGAGCGCTCAACCAAACCAGATCTGAACCAGAACAAAAATGGACCTCAAAACATAAAGCAGTCCAAGTCTAAACCAACGTCAAACCAGATCTGAAGAAGAACTAAACCAACTCTAACTTATCACTTACCCAACACTCAGCCAAGGCCAAACCAGGACTAAACCAGGTCTGAACCAAGTCTGAACTATGTCCAAACCAGAACTAAACCAGGATCAAAATGAGCCTTCAACCAAACCAGGTCTGGACCAGAATTAAAATGAGACCTCAAACCAAAAAGGAGTCCAAGTCCAAACCAGCACCAAACCAGATCTGAACCAGGACTAAACCAGATCCATCTTTCACACTAGCTTCTCTTGGTCTTTATTGAATTGCGTTTGGGAGAAATAGACTTTGCACGTGCTCGTCTGGCGTCTCCAAGCTGCACTCCGACCAATCACATTTCAATAAGCTCCTCCAGCCCGCCGCCGTCGCTCCCGAAAATGGAAGAGCCGGAAAAAATGATTTAATTTATTTGATTTTGCGAAGACAATAGTGCAGCGGGCGAAGTATTCCCCCGGAGCAGTATCAGCACACTCAAGTGCGAATGGGCTGGGCTTATCAAATAGAAATATTACGCCCTGGAGATTTGGTTTGTCTCATTTCAGAGTGATTTTGAATGTACTGTTTTTACATAATTGACTTTGCTTCGAGTATTTATCTAACACAAGCTGACAGTGTGGACCCGGGCTATAGGAGGGCTCAGGGTACAAAGAAAACATACGTTTTTTAGGGCATTTTGTATTAAGGAGAGAGTATTTTGACTTCTATGAGGTATTAAGATCCTCTGATCCTCCCCTCCCTTTGCTTTCCATGCTAAGTCGCTCCTCCTTCAGAGCGCTAACACAACACAATCAGTGTGCATCCCACTAATGAAACTACTGCACATCGCATCATTGTGAAATTGTACTGTATTGTTTTCTATCATGTGTTTGTATACTGGGTGACGTCGGCATGTGGGCGGAGCAATGCACAAAGTGTTACAGCTAACTGTAAGGAGGGTTCGACTAATGCCCAGGAGAGATTGCTAGATTACTCAAACATGCATGGGTGACATCTAAAACCTCTTCAGGCATGTTTATGATGAGGGAACAACATTATAACATTTTAAGTTTAAAAAACACTTAACGTTCCGACGGCCCGCCCGCGGGCCTCGCCTTTTCTTTAAAAGTTTACAGCAATGTACATTCACTTCTGCGTCATCCACACAAACAATCTACACATCAAATGAAAGCTACGGATCTCATCTTTCCGAATATGCAAACCATTTTCACCTGCAGTCACCACAGAGCTGTCAGGAAAGCCGTTTTTACAGAAAAGCCAAAAATGTGGATTTAGACTTCACTCACCTTTGAGGCTCTGGTTCTGTCAAACATCAACATATTCCCACAAAATTGGTCTCATTCTTTCCGTAGAGGTCCAGAGAATATAATCCAGTCAAGAAATGATGTCCACAAAATAAATTAGATCCTCCATGTCCAATCTGCTGCAGGAAAGTGAAATCTGCTCCGTATTTTTTTGCATTTCTTTTGTCAATTTCAGGCATAACAAACTTCAGACAGCGCCAACTTCGTTTCTCGGTGATAAACACACGTGTTACCTTCTGATTGACACCAAGTTTGGCCAATAAGGTGGGGGTTGTGGGTCACTGGAGCCTCAGACAGCGAATCAGTGCTACAGGTGACTGAAAGTTTACGCCCCACTCTCCCCTGTGTAGAATCATTCAGTTACATCACACACGTCTAGTGATGTTTTCTCCTTACAGCCAATGAGCAGCTGAACACGAGGATGTATGACATGCCATGGTTTTCTGTAAACACACGGAGCAGGCCCAGTGCAACGAAAGTAAATGAATCACGGCATTTCGTGCGTAAAGTGTGCGTAAAATGACGCACTGTGATTTTGCCACAGTTTTGCTTCTAAACACGACGAAACGGATAAAACAAAGGCAGTGCGCGACCGAGGACACGGTGGATGTTTGTACAAGTTATACCAGAGGCAACTCGGACCCGGAGCGGTCCGTGGCAGATTCCACGGTGGACTCAGAAGTGGAGGAGCTTATTTTTTGATGGACTGGATGCTGTTCTGGATCGGTAAGCCTGGTTTATTCTGCTATTTACATAATTGCAGATAAAATATAAGTGTATTCCTTTGCATGAATTCTGTGCACATAGTGGCATTGGAACCATGGGCTCAGGCACATTTGTGTTTATCTGTATGAATTAGACTTCATTTGTTTATTGATTAAAAGGTGTTGTTTTATTCTGCAGTTTGCATTATTGCAAGTAAAAATATAAGATGTACACAGAATAACATTTACACTAACAGCCAATGAGCAGCTGAGCAAGACGGTGTGTAGTTTTACGGTACACAGTAGAGTTAATGTGTTTGTGTTTTTCATTAGGCTCATGGGTGAAGTTATCAGATGTGCTCATCGGTTGTTATCAGGTTTTGCACAAAACAAAGAAATAGTACATTTTCACCATTTTGTGGACAAGCCATAATCATTTGAAGTGTGTGGAGTTTGTAAATATATATTTATTTTGACCCATACCACTTGTTTTGACTATATTTTATAAACAAATATGTATTTTAGTAGCTTAGCTTTCAGTAGAGCCCTCACTGATGTCTGTGGGTTGAGACATTCAAAAGTTATTGCAGTTTTTCCAAACGTTCTCCAAATGTCTCCATTTGGAGAGGTTTGGATAAACTTGGATACATCAAAAGTCCCTCCATAAAGCGCCTGGATTTAGTCATAATAAAATAAGTGTAAAAATCTCTTTTTTTTTTTTACAGTTTGACCTCAAATCTGAAATGTGAGAGGTCAATTTTTTCAGTTGAAATATAGTGTATTTTTGTCCCTAGCTACTTTCTGCAGCTTTCTGCACCTTCATTTTAACAAAAACAGGATGAGAATGAGGATGAGAAAAATCATTTTTATGTGTGTTCCAAAGTGTATAAATACTTACCAGACAAACTTACAGTGATTCTGACACCTGAGGGTAAAACTATAGGATGTTTAGGATTGTGTAAATACTACTTATGGTTCAATAATAGTTATCATTTTAATTTGGAGAGGTCAGAACAAAGGCAGTTTCACCAAAATGACCCAGAATGGTGAGGGGTTTTAAAGAGAAGGTATTATTTTTTGTAAATAACTCCCTCTTTAAACTATTACACGTAGACCCTAATTTTACATTTTGTTTATTGTAAACCACAATATTGATCTAAAATGACCTTAAGTTGCTGAACCTAATTTTTAGAGTTTTAAAAACAAACAGAACTAGCTATTCTTGACTTACCTTATACATTCTGAGTATCCTAATTATCCACAGTGATGAGTTTATAAGTGAAGAGTTCAATAACAAAAGCAGACAGCTCTGTTTTGAAAAATTGCCAAAAAGTCTTTTTTTTATTCTTTTTGTTACTATCTTTTAGAGATATTATCGATGACAAAAATTATGTACTTCTCTGGTGCGCTTCAAACGAACTTTAAAACAGAAGATTATAAATGATTATTGTATTACTTCTGTATAAAAAGTAAGTTTATATTGTTAGATAAGATTTATTTATTTGTAATCATGTACTGTACATGCTATTTATGTTTATATGTATGCATGTAGATGCATAATGTATATATCTTTTTCTTTTTTTTTCTCATTTTTTCTTTTTTTTTAAATTTAAAGCTGATTCTCTAGACATATGTCAAGAAGAACAGGATAGGCTAATATAAGCCTTAGCTTCTGCCTATTCTTTTTTGGTTATTTATTGATTGTGGATCTTAAACTCTACCAATTTTGTAAATTTACCAAAAAAACCATCATCATTCATTCACAATAATGTAAAGTGGATTTTATCAAGAAGGGATGAAAGTATATTGTGATAGCAGTAAAATACATTTGGCTTTTGAGACTCTTACTTTACAAAGAGTAAACTGCAAACCTCTGATGACTTTTTTTTCAAATGACTGACCTGTTTTTCAAATTCTACCTGTTTTGGCAGATGAACTCGTCCAGATCAGAGTGGAGTTTTGTCATCTCAGCAATTGAACTAGCATGCTAACGTGCACATCCTAATTCTCTGACAATAACCAGCTTTATAATTAATATAATATTATATAATTGCAAACAGTACACAGCAGACTTATTTTGACCTGAAGAGGTGGTTTATACAATAAATATGTACAGGGCCAGACACATTTTGCTCAGATACACAGAAAAATCAAGTTAATAGTTCGTTTTTTTTCTGGTGTACTCCTGATTTAGTGTAGGTTTAGACATGGTGTAGAACTGGTTCAGTCCTGGTTCAGTCTATCTTAGTTCTGGTTTAGACCTGATTTAGTCCTGCTTTAGTGCTGGTTTAGGTCTATCTTAGTCCTGGTTAAGTCCTGGTTTAGACCTGGTTAAGGTCTATCTTTCTCCTGTTTTAGACCTAGTTTAGTCCTGGTTTAGGTCTATCTTAGTCCTGGTTTAGGTCTATCTTAGTCCTGGTTTAGCCCTGGTTTAGGTCTATCTTAGTCCTGGTTTAGATCTGGTTTAGTCCTGGTTTAGGTCTATCTTAGTCCTGGTTTAGAACCAATTTAGTCCTGGTTTAGTGCTGGTTTCAGTCTATCTTAGTCCTGGTTTATTCCTAATTTAGGTCTACCTTAGTCCTGGTTTAGAACTGATTTAGTCCTGGTTTAGGTCTCACTTTATCCTGGTTTAGGTCTATCTTAGTCTTGGTTAAGTCCTGGTTTAGTCCTGGATTAGATGTAATGTAGTCCTGGTTTAGGTTTATCTTAGTCCTGGTTTAGGTTTATCTTAGTCTTGGTTAAGTCCTGGTTTAGTCCTGGATTAGGTGTAATGTAGTCCTGGTTTAGGTTTATCTTAGTCCTGGTTTAGGCTTATCTTAGTCCTGGTTTAGGTTTATCTTAGTCTTGGTTAAGTCTTGGTAAGTCCTGGTTTAGTCCTGGATTAGATGTAATGTAGTCCTGGTTTAGGTTTATCTTAGTCCTGGTTTAGATCTGAGTTAGTCCTGGTTGAGGTTTATCGTAGTCCTGGTTTAGATCTGAGTTAGTCCTGGTTGAGGTTAGTCCTGGTTTACTCCTGGTTTATCTTATGTACATTTTTGTCACAAAGTGCTACTTCACATTTACATTTTATTCCATTGAAGAACACCTAATCATACTCATTATAAGAATAGAGTGGGGCACCTGATCCCTCTCTCCTCCTCCCTATTTCCTCCTCTCTCCAGCTCTGTCGTTTCTCTCTCTCTTTCCATTTCTCTGATCCCTCTTTCCTACGGTCTTCCTAATCCCTCTCCTCTCTCCCCTCACTCTCTCCATCTCTCTGATCCTTCACTCCTACTGTTTCTCTTTCCTCCTCTCTGATCCTTCTTTCTCTCCTTCCTCCCCTCCTCTCTTTCTCCTCCTCTCCCCTCTCTCTCTCCATCTCTCTAATCCTTCACTCCTAGTCTGCTTCTCTCCCCTCCTCAGATCCTTCTCTATCTCCTCCTCTCTCCCCTCACTCTCTCCTCTTCAATCCTTCACTCCTACTCTGTTTCTTTCTCCTCCTCTTTGATCCCTCTCTCCTTCCTCTCTCTCCTCCACTGTGATCCCTCTTTCTTTCTCTCTCCTCCTCTCTCCATCTCTCTGATCCTTCACTCCTACTCTGTTTCTCTCTCCTCCTCTCTGTCCTCTCTGATCCCTCTCTCTCTCCTTACTCTTCTCCCCTTCCTCTCTCTACTCCTCTCTGATCCCTCTTTCTCTCTTCTCCTCTCTCACCCCACTCTCTCATCTCTGATCCTTCACTCCTACTCTGCTTTTGTCTCCACATGTCTGCCCCCCCCTCTCTCTCTTCCTCTCTCTCCTCCTCTTTCCATTTGTCTGATCCTTCACTTCTTCTCTGGTTTTCTCTCCTCCCCTCAGATCCCCCTCTCTCTTCATCCTCTCTCCCCTCCTCTCTCTCTTCCCTCTCTCCATCTCTCTGATCCTTCACTCCTATTAGGTTTCTCTCTCCACCTCTCTGATCCCTATCTCTCCTTCCTCTCTCTCCCACTCTAATCCCTGTTTCTCTCCTTCCTCTTTCTCCTCCTCTCCTCTCACTCTCTCCACCCTCTGATCCTTCAATCCTCCTCTGTTTCTCTCTCATCCCTCTCTCTCCTCATCTCACCCCTCACTCTCTCCAGCCTCTGATCTTTCACTCCTCCTCTGTCTTTCTCTCCTCCTCTCTGCGCCCTCTCTCTGTTCCACCTCTCTCTCCTCCTCTAAACTCATCTCCGCTCCCTCTCTCCTCCTCCCTGTCCCTCTCTCTTATTTTATCATCAGCTTCCTCTAAAAGTGTCGCCTTACAGGAACAATCAAGATGCAAAAGAGGAAGGTGGAGGGGGAGAGAAAGAGGAGAGGAAATGGACAGAGTCATAAACGACAAATGTAGGATATTATTGTATCCAGATTAGATTGTATTTCTGCTCATTCATTTTGCACCGACACAGAGAGTTTTATTATTATTTTTATATAAAGCACTTTGCATCCTGTCTTAGACCTGGTTTAGTCTTGGTTTAGGTCTATCTTAGTCCTGGGTTAAACCTGGTTTAGACCTGGTTTAGACCTGGTTTAGGCCTTGTTTAGTTCTGATTTAGTCCTGGTTTAGCCCTGGTTTAGGTCTGTCTTAGTCCTGGTTAAGTCCTAGTTTAGTCCTGGTTCAGGTCTGGTTCTTGAGTCAGAGATTACACACAGTGAACAATGGTTTAGATCTCATTTGGTTCTACCTTAGACCTGGTTTAATCCTGGTTTAGATCTGGTTTAGTCCTGATTTAGTCCTGGGTTTAGAGATGGTTTAGATCTCGTTTAGTCATGGTTTAGACGTGGTTTAGACCTGGTTTAGATTTGGTTTAGACCTGGTTTAGACTTGGTTTAGACCCTGGTTTATTCCTGGTTTAGACTTTGTTTAGATTCCTGGTTTAGTCCTGGTTTAGACTTTGTTTAGACCTGGTTTAGTCCTGGTTTAGTCCTGGTTTAGTCCAGGTTTACACCTGGTTTAGTCTTGGTTTAGACTTGGTTCAGACCTGGTTTAGACAGGTTTAGACCCGGTTCAGACTTGGTTTAGTCCTGGTTTAGTCCAGGTTTAGTCTTGGTTTAGATTTGGTTTAGTCCTGGTTTAGATTTGGTTTAGTCCTGGTTTAGAATTGGTTTAGACTGGTTTAGACCTTGATTTAGACTGGTTTAAGCCTGGTTTAGTCCTGGTTTAGACCTGACCTGGTTTAGACCTACTGTAGTCCTGGTTTAGACCTGGTTTAGTCCTGGTTTAGACCTGGTTTAGTCCTGCTTTAGACCTGTTTAGACCTGGTTTAGACCCGGCTTTAGACCTCGCTTTAGACCTGCTTTAGACCTGGTTTAGACCTGCTTTAGACCCGGTTTAGACTTCGTTTAGTCCTGGTTCAGGTCTGGTTCTTGAGTCAGAGATTACACACAGTGAACAATCCCCCAGCCCATCATATATTTAACAGCCTCTTCATTTGGGCCAGACTAGGATTATGCTGCAACACTTGAAGATTACAAGAACAAAAGAAGAGATTTGCTCCCAGAAAAAAAAAAAAGTAAAGATGTAATGAACGAATGAACAAAGCGGAGGAAAGGTTTTAATGAGAAAAATCCCATGATGCAATCTGACATGAAAACAACAACAGCGTCTCCTGTAGGATCACATGTTCCTCTATAATGAAGAGTGCGCCATTAACAGTGTCCTGGAGATATGTTCTGTGCACATCAAAACAAGATGGAGACACAAAGGAGCCTTTTTACACATGTACAACAACTTTGAGTGTGAAATTATCAAAACGAATCATTAATACAGTTACTCATTATGGGTGGGTTGTGTACACAGGGACTTGTGTTATCTGTGTGGGGTTTAGTCGTGGTTGGACTTGATTTAGACCTTTTTATAGTTTTGATTTAGACCTGATTTAGTTCTGGTTTTGACATGATTTATTCCTGGTTAAGACCCGGTTAAATCCTGGTTATTTTCTGGTTTAAACCTTGTTTACTCCTTTTTAAGGTTGAGTCTAGGTCAAGCTTAGTTCTGGTTTAGTCCTGGTTTAGTTCTGGTTTAGATCTGGTTTAGTCCTGGTTTAGTTCTATTATAGTCTTGGTTTTAATCTGGTTTAGTCTTGGTTTATGTATATCTTAGTCCTGATTTAGAGCTTGTTTAGTTAAGATGTGGTTTAGTCCTCATTTAGTCCTGGTTTACTCCTGCTTTGGTCTTTGGTTTAGTTCAGGTTTAGTCCTGGTTTAGCCCCTGGTTGAGTTTTGGTTTAGACCTCTTTTAGTCCTTGTTCAGTCCTGGTTTAATCCTCGTTTAGTCCTAGTTTATTCCTGGTTTGGTCCTTGGTTTAGTTCAGGTTTAGTCCTGGTTTAGTCCTAGTTTAGTCCTGGTTTAGTCCCAGGTTGAGTTTTGGTTTAGACCTCTTTTAGTCCTTGTTTAGTCCTGATTTAATCCCGGTTTAGTCATAGTTTAGACTTGGTTTTACACATGTTTTTCAATTTGGTTTGTTCGTTTAGCCATAGAACTTCAGTCAAATAAATCTACTTCAAGTTCCAGTTTAGTCCTGGTTTAAACATGTCCTGAAACAAACAAAACAAAACCGATAAGAGGAGTAATCTGTACTCAAACTGTAGGGGACGCTGTGCAGTGGAAAATGAGACAAAAACAGACCAGATAATTCTATTTGAAATACATTTGTCACTGGGCTCTTTCCATTTGTCTGGATTAGATTATCATTTCACATCACATGAACATCCATCTTGATAACAGCCCTAATAATGTTTTTATCTTTGAACCAATGAAAATGGAGACGACGATGCCTTCAGGGGTCGTGGGTTATTGTGTGTTTATGACGTGAGCCTAAAGGTCGTGCTGTCTTTGACCTTTGCTCGTCTAATTTGAGTGATGTTGGCTGGAGGCCAGATTTACCAAAGTCCCTGAAGGCATCTAAGAGGGAATTAAAAACAGGAGGAAGAGCTGGTGATATGACATGGAATTAGAATGAGACTGGATGAATATGGGGTTTAGACCTGGTGTAGACCTGGTTTACTCTGATTTAGTTCTGGTTTAATCCTGGTTTAGTTATGGTTTCAAACCTGGTTTAGTTATGGTTTAGCACCCGTTTAGTGCAGAATTAGTCCTGGTTTAATTGTGGTTTAGTCCTGGTTTCAGTCCTGGTTTAGTCCTGGGTTAATCTTACTTTAGTCCTGGTTTTGCTGAGATGAGTCTTGGTTTAGTCACTGGCTTAGACTTGATTTAGTTCTGGTTTAGTCCTGGTTTAGTTCTGGTTTAGTCCTAGTTTAGACCTTAGTCCTTTAGTCCAACTTTAGCATTTTTAGTTCCTGGTTGGACCTGGTTTAGACCTGGTTTAGACCTGTTCTAGATCTGGTTTAGACCTGGTTTGGACCTGGTTTACACCTGGTTTCAATATTGGTTTAGTCCTGGTTTCCTCCTGGTTTAGTCCCAGTTTAGTTGTAGTTTAGTTTTGGTTTAGTCCTGGTTTAGTCCTGGTCTAGTTTTGGTATAGTACCAAACCGGTACTATACCAGTGACGTGTGGTGAGGTTCGTGGCTGGTGAGGCACTGATGTCGTCACAATCAGATTTACAAACATGTAAAACCAGGTGTCAGTACATTTGGCTCCGGGTCAATTTCTCTCCCAGTGACTTGGGGCCATAATAAAAAAAAGAATTTCAAAATAAAAGTTCCGAAGTCCGTATGAAATGGCTCTAATACAGTGGTGCTTAACTTTGTTGGAGGTACTGAAGTCGGGCGGTACTTTGATAGACACATCGAAGGTGCATTTGTCGAACTGGGACACGGCGTCTGGAGACACTCGCAGTCCGTGAGTCTATTGGCGGTGACAGAATCTGACGCTATAGAGTTAAAAAAGAAATCACACGACAAACCATCATGACAGGCACAAGTTGATACTGAGTCACTAAAATTCTCTGCAGCACAGACTGGCCAAGCAGCGTGAACCTGCAGCCAGTGATGGACAAACGTCTCATCACGAATCATATGAGTCGGTGCGCGTCTTCACCTCCGCTGAACCCCTGAGACTGACTCACCGAACCCAGAGGGTTCAATCAAACCCAGGTTAAGAACCACTGAGCTAATAGTATGAAATAAAAAGCTGATTTTGTATTGTTTTTTATCCTTGTCCTCTGGTTCGCCAATTTTCAGTGAATTGAAGTAATTACATTTCTTACCATTTTGTACGTCTCTGTTTGAAAAGAGCGAGTCTTTAGTCCCGTGGCTAGATCAAACCATTTAGCTCCTTTAGCGTTGGTCTTGGTCCTTTAATTATAATCTCCTGTTTCGACCGAAAGTCCAGTTTAGAAAACTCTTTGAGCTTTAATATGTAATCTTCATTTAAGGGCCAGACATGAAGAAAAAAGTTAATTGCTAAAGTTGACTTGCTAACTCTAAATTGTAGAATTCAGCGATTTTGAGTAAAAATAAAGGATAAAATTGCAAAGTTAAATAGAAAATAACTTAATAGTACAAATCATTGGATAAATATAACCATTTCATTTATTTTTTCTCTGTGATGACAGGAGAGGCACTGCCTCACCTGACCGCACGTCACTGTACTATACCAAGATGAGGAGTTGGCTAAGTTGACCATCGAATAGGTCAATCAAAAGAAGCTTCAACGAGACCTAGAGGTTCAGACTTGTGAATCTGAAGATGCAAGCAGTGGAGGAAACACAATCTCAGACTTCTCTAGGAAATCTAAAGAACAATGAGATAAACTACAAGCTGAAAGAGCAGCTAAAGACCACAAAGGGGCTTGTTAGGGAGAAGGAGACCAAACTCTCTGAGGCCAAGGTCCAAATCCAGCGTCTCACCGAGAAAGAGGAGGTGCAGGGTCTGGACGCATCTCTCCAGGGGGCGCTACAGCAGAACAAGACACTGCAGGATGAGGTTGTCCAATTGGAAGAGGAGAGACAAGATATTTTAAAAGATGTCATAGAACTTAATGACAGCTTCAGTAACACCATGGCACTTTTAAAGGCAGATCTCTGTGAGTATGAGGAGCTGAGGAGAGAGAATAACCTCCTGCTTCGACCGAAAGTCCAGTTTAGAAAACTGCTTGAGCTTTAATATGTATCTTCCTCCATTTAAAAAGTAGGGCCAGACATAGAGAAAAAATTGAATTGCTAAAGTTGACTTGCTAACTCTAAATTGTCGTTTGCAACCCCTATTCTACGGGAGTTACAAGAATCCCTGGGCAGGATAACTGCGTGCCTCACCTGGCGCCTTTTCACAGCCACTTAAAACAACAGAGTGCAGAGCTGAACGCACAGCACAGTCAGTCCATGTGAGGCACAGGCTGTTCGTGCCTCACCGCGGACTGACTCTTCTCAGGACTTCAACGGTAAATGTAAAAAATCTGCGATGTTGAGTAAAATAAAAGACTAAAATTGCAAAGTTAAATAGAAAATAACTTTATAGTACAAATCATCGGGTAAATATAACCATTTCATTTATTTTTTCTCTGTGATGCCTCGTCACTGCTCATGTCTGAGAACTTTCACTTCAAGGAAAATATTTTAAGAGCCCACATCCTCATCACAAACAGACCTGGAGTTGTGTTTTGTTTCATTCACACATGTTTAACACACAAACCCTGCATATTTAGTTCTTCTCTCAAACAGAAAACACTCTGTTCCACCTTGTGATGTTGTGGTAATACAGGAAGTGCTCCACTGTGTTTTTAAACTCCACACACCTTCACTAGAATCATTTGGATGGATTCAGTTCAGGAATTGCCTTCTCTACTGACCTAAGTGTAAAAGGAGCTGTTACGTAAGTTGAAAAATTTCCCTTCATGACATCACAAGGTGGAACAGAACGTTTTGAGCTTTGGAGATGTTACAGACTGATAATAAAGTGTTACTCAAACATGTGTGAATGAAACACAACACAAGTCCAGATATGTTATTGAGGTGGTAACAACATTATAACATGGCTTAAAACTTGTGTAATATAGGACCTCTGAGTAGCAGTAAAAGTACGCTGCTAGAAAAGTACTCTGAAATGTACAATTTATTTACAAAGTTACTCAAGTAAAGGTATCTGAATACTATCCACTTCTGATGTTGTTCTATAAATGGAGGACACTGTCACTCTTTTGCGTGTGGACAGTGTAAGAGAAGAAGCGTTCAAAATCGATGGCGTGATTGCAGCGCCAACCACTGCACAATGTTTTCTTTCTGTCCTTGAGCAAGACACTTACCATAATAAAAGTAGTTACAAAATTCTCAGTAAGTTCAGATGTTTTAGTTTTACTCTGATATATTTTGTAGTGCTTGTCATACTGTTTGTTATATAAATGCCATGGAGGGCACTATAAAGTCATCACGGTGTGTACTTGTGTGTGTGAGTGTAGAATGATGTATGGACGGAGCGCGCTCAGTGGGAGCGGGTGAAGAGGAGGCGGGACTTCCTGCTGCTAGCATCATTACCACTGTCGGGCCTGCTGTTATACTGTACACTAGCGAGGAGGAGAGGAGGCGAGGGCAGAGGAGACGAGGACAGAGGAGAGAGGAGATAATGAGAGAGGAGGTAAGGACAGAGGGGTTGAGAGGAGATGGAGAGAGGAGGCAAGGACAGAGGAGATGAGGAGAGAGGAGGCATGGACAGAGGAGATGAGGAGAGAGCAGGGAAGGAGATAAGAAAGCAAGGAGGGAAGGAGAGAGGAGGTATAAGAGAGTAGGCAAGGACAGAGGACACAAGGAGAGAGGAGGCAAGAGAACAAGAAGAGAGGAGATGAGGAGACAATGAGAAAGGGAGAGAGGAGGTGAGGAAACAAGGAAGGAAAGACACTACTATTTACTACTACAATCACCATTACTACTACTACTAATGCAATTTCTTTTCTTCTCTAAATATCCAGGGTACACATTCATTAGAAAAACTGGATTTGGACATGATGAGTTACTGATACTTCTACTACTACTACCACCACTGCTACCACTGCAATCACTGCTACTACCTACTACTACTATTGTCTTTTGTTCTCTATGGTGTATCTTCTGAAGCTGTGGTATTGGAGATGTGTTCTTACTACTGCAACAGCCCCAACAACAGTAACTGCTACTACTAATACCACTACTGCTACTGTGTTTTTTTTTTTTGTCTAAATGTCCATGGCATATCTTATGAAGCTTCATTAGTATTAGTAGTGATATTGGGGATGAGCTACTACTACTACTACTACCCACCACCACCACCACTACTACTGCTACCACTCCTCCTCTTAATACTACTTGTACTACTACTACCACCACCTGCTACCACTCCTCTTATTACTACTTCTACTAATACTACCACCTGCATCACTACTATTGCTACCACTCTTCCTCTTTCTGCTACTGCTATTATTACTACTACTACTACTACTACTACTACTACTACTACTACTACTACTACTACTACTGCTACCACACTTCTACTGCTACTGCTACTATTGTGATGTCTTTGTCTAAATGTCCATTGCCAGCTTTCATTAGTAAAACTTTGGAGTAAGTTTTGGAGATGAGTTACTTCTGCTAGTAAGGTTACTGCTACTACTACTACTACTACTACTACTACTACTACTACTACTACTACTACTACTACTACTACTACTACTACTACTACTAATACTACTAATACTAATATTGTGATGGCTTTTCTTGTGTACATTTTCACCTTGTCAATTCAATGGAGATGAGTTACAGCTACCACCACCACCACTACTACTACAACACCACCACTACTGCCACTACTACTACTACTACTGCAACTACTACTATTATGAGGTATTTTTCTTGTCTAAATGTCCATGGGCGTATCTTCATTGCTCTAGCTGTGGCACTGGAGATGAAAGAGACCGGTCTGGACTCGGTTCTCACTGATGCAACGCTCTGAAACCAGACCAAATCCTGCTCAAGTCCTCCTTAAACCGGGACTAGGACTGACGGAGGTGTGGGCGGGGCTTTGAGCAGACGTAGACGTTTGATGTAAATGGTGGAAGTGAGGGTCTTGTTCTTCATCGTTGTCATGGTTACACTTTGTCACGTCTGTCAACTTTTAATGTTTCAAATATGAGTAAAAAAAAAAAGTATAGGTAGGTACTGTTGAGCTGAGTTGCGTAATTGAATTGACTTTAAAGGTGCACTGTGTAACTTTTCGGGGTTGGGGAGTTACACCACTTGTTTTATGGGGATGCTGGTGTTCAAGTTATCTATGTTGCAAGAAATACATGTTGTTATAACATAAAGCCATGTTATAATGTTATAATGTCTTTATTTAATGTGTTTTTGTCATCTGTGCATGTTTGAGTAATTTAGGGATCTTATTTGAGCCCTTCTTACAGTTAGCTGTAATACAAAACAGGACACTACAGCTTGACAAACTGGATGCGATGTGCAGTAGTTTCTAGTAGCGGGGTCCACGCTGATTGTGTTGAGAAGGAGAGTCACAGTGGGCAGAGGAAAAAAAAACATGTTAATTTTTTTTTTTTTTTTTTTTTTTTTTTTTTGCAAATATAGCATTTTCAAAACAATAAATGGTAACATGGTGATCTAAATGTTTTGTGCAATTTTTTTTTTTTTTTTTCACCTAAATAATTTGAGGGTTTGAATAGGGCCTGAAAGAGATCACTAGATTGCTCAAACATACATGGATGAAATCTAAAGGCAGGGTTTTGATGAGGGAACAATGTTATAACATGGCAGAAAGCTAAAAAAAAAAAAAAAATCTGTTTTGTAGAATACTCCCATGGCTGTAGTAGACTCTCTCTTGTAGATGTACTGTCACTGTATAACTCAGTCTACTGTTCATTTACAAATCATTGTTAGTCTCTCCTATGCAGAAATATCACAAATGATGCTATGCTAGCTCTGTTTGAATCTGTCCCGAGGCCTTTCTCTGGATCTCAGACTGATGCTGAACTCAGGTGTGAACTCTGCAGTCATAGTGTGGTGAGTGAGTAACACTAATGGAGCAGAAAAATGGGTAAAAACGGTACAATATTGTAGAAGTGAAGGGATGTGTGAGCCTGAGGGAGCGCTCTTTCTACACTTCATGAGGGCGCGTTTTCAAAGGAACAGTCTCGCACACGCCTGAAGACAAAAAGGGTCTCAAGATGTGGAGGGGTGGACCGGCTGTGTTTACTTAGGCCTGGTTGTGTCCGGGTTTAAACACAAGCCGTTGGAAGAATTCTGGTTTGAATTGGATCTAGTGGGCCAACAGTTTGCGCCTTTTAAGCACTTGTAAGGTAAAAGTAACATTTTGTGATAAACTTTGTCATTTGCGTAGGGGGGGTCTGGTGGTTCTGTCCCAGGAATTTCATGCATTTGAATTGTTTCATGTCTAATATTTATAACTTGCCTATGTATGAAATAATCTGAATAAGAATAATACCAAACAAGAGCTTTGGTGTGGGCTTTGGAACGAACCATTATTGAGAGGTGTCAATGTGTCAAAAAACTAGCATTATATTTGTATTGGTTACGTAGGCGACAGAAGCCCAGTTGATAAAGTGTCCACTGATTGGAAGGTTTGAATCCCGCTCTTGACATAGACATCATTGGTTGAGCAGTCGGATCCACTGACTCATAGATGGAGGTGCGATTCCAGCTACCACAAATGAATACTGTCATTGTGTCCTTGGCAAGATACTAAAGCCCCCTCTCCCCCAGTGTCTGCATATATTCATCTGTGGGTGAATGATTTCTGAGTGGTTCATTGATATAAAATACTACATAAAAATACACACACACACACACACACACACACACCTACACACCTACACACACACACACACACACACACACACACACACACACACACCCACACACACACACACACACACACACTGCTAAAGAGTGTAGGGCTGGGTAGCGTTTGAGGAGTTAGGCACTAGTGTGGACATTCACACATGGCTGTTTATCCCTGTTCAGCCCTGGCTGCAGTCCTGTTCTATCATTTTATCAACCATGATGAGCTCTAATAGTGATGGTGTTCACTTCTACTTTTAAAGCCAAAAAAAAGTTACAAAACTCCTCGAAGTAGCTTGAATAGAGCTGTATTTTCTGGTGACATTAGACAAATTTATTCTCACAACAGAAAAAAAAATAGAACCAGGACTCTGGCAGCACTGGTTCAAACTCAGAGCAGATACAGAGTGTGGACTAATCAATAACACAGAGTGATTAGATTTATGCAAATAAGGACAAGCTAGAGAGTTCATTAGAGAGAGAAAGGAGGAGGAAGAGGAAGAAATGGGAAAGATAGAGAAAGGAGAGAGAGAGACAGTGGGGTAAATAGAGGAGTGAGAGAGAGAAAAGGGGCAGACAGTGACAGAGAGAGGGATGTGACAAGAAGAGAGAAGAAGAGTGAAAGATAAGAGAGAGAGTGAGGGGAACAGGGCAATGAGTGACAAGATGTATATACATATATATGTATATACATACATATATGCATATATATATATATATCCTCCTCACCCTCCGCGGGTGGTCTTTATCCCCTCTTTTTCCACGCTCAGGACCTCTACCAGAGCCTGGGAGCTTGAGGGTTCTGTGCAGTATCTTTGCTGTTCCTAGTACTGCACTTTTCTGGACTGAGATGTCTGATGTTTTTCCTGGGATCTGCTGTAGCCACTCCTCCAGTTTGGGGGTCACTGCCCCCGAGTGCTCCGATGACCACGGGCACCACTGAGGCCTTCACCTTCCAGGCCTTCTCCAGCTCTTTTTTTCTAGTTTCTCATGCTCCTTTTTCCTGATCTTCCCATCACTTGGCACTACGATGTCCACCACAACGGCTTTGCTCTGTTGTTTATCCACCACCACTATGTCCGGTTGGTTCCCCATCACCATTCTGTCAGTCTGTATCTGGAAGTCCCACAGGATCTTGGCTCGATCATTCTCCACGACCTTTGGAGGTGTTTCCCACCTTGACCTGGAGGTTTCCAGTCCGTACTCTGCGTACTGTTATGCCGCTCCATGTTTGCTTTCCCTGCAGCATCTTACACCCTGCAGTTATGTGCTGGATTGTCTCAGGAGCCTCTTTGCACAGCCTACACCGTGGGTCTTGTCTGGTGTGGTAGATCTGGGCCTCGCTCTTGTGCTCAAGGCCTGCTCCTGTGCAGCCAGGATGAGTGCCTCTGTGGTGTCCTTCAGCCCAGCTTTCTCACACCTTTGGTAGGATTTCTTGATATCAGCCACTTCAGTTATGTTCCGGTGGTACATCCCATGCAGGGCTTGTCCTTCCTCCTCCCATGATGTTTCCTCCAGCTCCTCTTCCTCTGCACTCATGAGCGCGCGTCATGTGTCGAGGCCTTGTCCTAGATGTACTTGTGGATCTTGGATGTTTTCATCCTGGACTGTGGCTCCCACACTCACTAGTCCTTACTTCTTGCTTACAGTCTCTCTCAGGTGCTGGATCTGGGATGGAATCCGCCATGATGGTGAGGAGTTTTTCGGGGTCTTAACATCTATGATCTGTATCTCCTCCTTTGGCTTATGACTCCTGCTGGGTATCTGATGACTGGCAGGGCGTAGTTTTTTAAATTGTTGTTCTTGCCATTGAGCTGACTCTGCTAGCCACCACGTTCCCAATAGGACCTGTGCATGGGCATAATTCGGCTCCATCGATTCTGGCTCCAATTCACTTCTATTGAAAAAACCGTCTCCCCTCTCTCTGTAACTGCTGCTGTCAGGTTTGTCATTTTGGTCTTAAAATGTTTGTGGTATGACCCGCTCTATGTGATCCTGGTGTTTTATTTCACTTTTTGTGTCCGTAAATCAAGATATGACAGTTATAACGGCTCCCAAATTCGCCCTATAACTAGGGCCTAGCCTCGATGAGCTTCATTTGACTGGAGCTGAACGTATGGGTGATGTCACACTCACTTTATCCTCTTCTGTAAACTGTCTATGATAAAAACACTCAAAAATGTAGTAACACTTGACTCTGAAAAGCCAGGTGTAAACTTCTTGCTCCATTTTTGGTTTGTTGTCATATTAGACACGGAGGGGATTTTGCATCTGCTTTAGTTAAAATTTGAATAAATCAGACTTGGAATTAGATTGAAAAATTCCTTTACGTTTTGTCAGAAGTCTGATGTGGTGAGAGCTTCTTCAGGCCCTGATCCTCAGTGTCCCTTTAGGGGAAAGGGCAAAGTATTTCATCTGCATTTTCAGATCAAGAGCCAGGTGAGCGTCAAAGCCGAAGCGTGCTACATCTACTGCAATCCTCTCTTATTTCCCTCGACCTAACTTCACTGTCACTCTTCTCTCTTTCTCCGATCCTTCTCTCTTTCCATTCTCTTTCTCTTTCTCTTCTCTCTCGTTTCATCTTTCTAATCTCTCTCTTCTTTTCTCTTTCCTCGGTCTCATAGCTTTCTCCTCTCCCCCTAGTTTAACTATCTTCTCCCTCCATGCCTCTTGCCCTCTCCTTCCTTCTTCCTCCTTCTCCCACCTCTTGCCCTGATTTCCTGTTCAACTCTCTGTCTCTCTCTTTGTTCTCTACTCTCTGCCTGTATCTTCTTCCCTAGTGTCTAATACCTTTCCTTCTCATGCTCTTAGTCCCTCTCTTTTCTTTATGCATATTGACTCATTTCTCTCTCTCAATCTCGTCTTCCTAGTTTTTCTCTGTTGTCTCTTACACCCTCTTTCGCGTCTACCTTGCTCCACTTTCCTATTCTTTCCTTCGTTATTCCATTATGTTTGTTGTTATTAGCTACCCACACCTCTCATTTCTCAGTCCACTGTCTCTGTGTGTGTGCCACTCACGAACGTATCCTTTCTCTTGATGCTTGTTTTTTCTGTGCCAGTCATATGTTTAATTTTTCCAAGAGGAAACTCATTAAACCTCCCTCTTTTCTCTCTTAGTTTCTTTCCCCTTTTCTTGTCTTACTTAAATGTATTCAATTCTTCTTCCCCACTTCATCCTCACTGTTCATCCCTCTTTGTTCCTTCCACTCTGTTTTGTCATCACACTGTGTGTTTATATCCTTGTCTACCGTCAATATCACTATCTTTCCCCTTTTTTCTCCCTGTCTCCTTTTCCCCCCCTCTTCTGTTTCCTTCTCCTCCCTCCATTCTTTATTCTCTCATCTCACTTTTCTCATTAATCGTTATCCTCTCGTTTTCTCTCTTCTCACTCTCTCCTCTGTATCCACTCCCCTCTTTTGTCTCCTCTCTCCTCCTCATTCCCCCTTACCCGTTCTCTCCTCTCTAGCTTCTTCTCTTTCCTGTCTTTCTTCAAACATCCCTTTTCCCTCCTACACCCACTCACTCTGTGCTTCCCTCTCTCTCGTGTCTTACTTTTTCCTACTCCCCTCCCTTCTTCTCCTCTCTCGCCTCTTTCCTCCTATATCTATCTCTCTCTTCTCTTCTCTCTCTCTTTCTTCCCCTCGTCCTCCTCTCTCTTTCTTGACCTCTCTCTCTTTACACTTCCTCTTTCCCTACTTCACCTCCACTCCCTATTTTTTTTCCTCCTCTCCTCCTCCGCTTTCCTTTCTCTCCCTTTCTCTCTCTCCTTCTCCCTCTCTCCACTTCCTCTTTCTGCCTCACTCCTCTCTGTTCCGTGTCTCCTCCTCTTCCTCTCTCACCCCTGCTCTCTTCTCTCTACCCTCCCATCGTTCCCTCTCCACCCCAATCCCTCCTCTTACTTTCTCATCTCTCTTTCTCTTCACTCTTGTTCTCTCTCACTCCCACTTCCTCTCTACCTCCTCTCTCTTTCTCCTCTACATACTCTATGTAACATCGTCCTCTTCCCTTCTCACCTGCTGATTCTTTCGCTCTCTCTCTCTTTCTCTCTCTCAACCCCACTCACTCTCTTCTCTTCTCTCTTTGTTCTACTTCCCTCCACCCCCTGTGTCTCTTCCTCTCTATCCCCTCACACTCCCTCTTTTCCCTATGTTCAGTTCATTGTTTCACATTTTATGTGAGCAGAAACTCATAGACCCCGTCCTCTTCGTCTTCCCCCTCACCCTTCCTTTAGCACAAGCTCGGATCCCCTTACCTCCCTCTATTGTTCTGGGGATTTTTGTGTGCTCGCGCCAGCGCAGGGGGAGGGGCGGCAGGAAAACACCCAGCAAACATAATAAATATAAATAAAGTGCAGAGCAGCGCAGGGAAATTTGCGAACACAATAGAGGAGTATGACAAGAAAAGGCGTGAGGGGAGCTGTGGTGGCTCGGCGGCCGCCAAGCAAACAGCTCCGTGTATAAGCAACCGAATCCAGGGAGACGACGGAGATCTATAGATGCTAA